>VZUA01094799.1:38887-57864 GCA_013401035.1 Horornis vulcanius
GTCATGAAGTGAAACCACTCCCTTGAAAATATTCTGCAGTAGAATTGCTAAGAACTGTGGTCATATTTGCATTGTGGGTTACACCAGCAGTTGTGTCTTTTCCTTAGAAGCTGATAGGTTTTTTACTGGTCTCACTTAGATCTGAAAAACCATGAAGAAAGAAAAATCACACATACATGAAACTCATGAGATGTTACCACCATAGGCAGTCATGCAAATACAATATTGACTACTGGAAACAGAAAATTAGAATTTAGTTTACTAAAGGAATTAATTTAATACAACAACAACAACAACAAAAAGAATACACTATGTGCTAGTCAGGTGCTGCACATTTCTCCACTGAGACCTGTTCCCCAGGTCCAGAAGAAACTTTCTGCACTGGTCTATGCAGATGCTGTAAGGGTGCTCCTCCATGGCTTTGCAATCATCTTGCTTCTTTTGGGATTTATCTCTGGTTTCACAGCTTACCTGACTGAGGCAAGGCACAGATGTTGCTGTAGTACACTCAAGAGATTCCCCCTTCTGCATAACCCCAGTGCCTTCTACCTCCAACCAGTACTTCCTTTACCCTTCCAAGGAGTACTCAGGTCTCTCCACATGTCCTTGTTCCCTTCTACCCCATTCCCAACTTCCCACTGCTCACCTTGAGGTCTCTCACCTTTTTTGTTGATGTGTCAGTCAGCCAAGGATCCTACTTAACTAAGAGAAAAGTACTTTTCTCTGTTTTAACCAAACTATATGTGTTGAGATTAAATTAACTGGCTGAGTTACAAAATACATAATATCGTCGATGGTTGTGATTTTACAGCCGGTCAAGAAATATTCTGTTGTTTCCTTCTAGATGGAAGGTCTTCATTACTCTGTCTTCTTGACCTAGAAGAAAAACTCATGGCTATAAGAAAGATTGAGTAGAGGACTTAAGAGCATTTCAGAAACAGAGGACAAATGGAAAGCTAACAGCTTTCTAATTCTAATTCTTCTTTTTTTTTAAACAAAACCCTTTTAAAAGAAAATGGTATCCTTTTCATGGTTGTAACAAGCTGTCACATCACTTAACATGTTTAGAACTGGCCCAGATGCTGTAGCCCTGTGTAGGATACAGTTCAAGCCCCTGAGTTGTGTAATAAGTTGTGCCCATTGCAATAGTTTCAGCAGCATTAAGTCAGCTCAGTAAAGATAACTGAACATAAGAAAACATCTTTTCCTCACTTAGACAAGACTTGAGTGGAAAGGGATAGTGAATCCTTAGCACTACATACAGCTGGTGGGTAAGAAACCATCTGCTCCACTGCTGCTGGCTTTCCTGAGCCTGGGGACCTGAGAGATGCCCCAGGCTCCTCAGCAGCAGTTGCTAAGGAAACATTTTAGGGAACCTTTTTCATAAATTCATAGTAATCTCCATTTCTCAAATGTCAAGGCTAATGACTCACCCTTTGATTGCAAATGGGATTTACTACCATAGAATTGCTGGCAGCCTTCAAAGCTAAATTGTATTTGTCAGCATTTGAAGACTTTTAGTACATTGGTTACCACTGCTCTCCTTGAGTGAGTAGAAAATGTAGATACATGAATATCTGGCAGAATTCCCTCAGACATATTTCAACCCTTTCCTAAGTTTCCATATAGGAAAGAAGACAGGTATTGGTGTCTGAAGGGCTCCCACAGCAGAGAATCCCCACAGCAAAGCCTGTGACTTTGGGGGTTTCTTGCCTGAGGTGCAACCAGCCTTCTCCTGGGAAGCACAGACACCATCAGGGGAGCTGGGACCAGCTGAAAGCTGTCCCTGGGGGTGACCAGTAGAGACGTGCACGCTGCCCTTCTCCCCAGGGGTTACTTCTGCTTGAAGGCAGCTGGATACATCCATGGATTTTCTGCAAGTCATGTATGAATCCGTGTCCTTGGTTTCCACTGATTAATCATTCTGGAAGTCCACAGTTCTACCTCTTGTGCACTTTGGGTTTCACCTGAAACAAGACCAAGAACCTGACACTATAATATTTTGTGCCTCCACAATTCTTTTTCTACCAAGTTTACAAATGCACCCCAAGACTTCTTTCTTCAAAGTATTTGAGAAGTTATCAACAACTCAAATTTCAATAGATGATATCTATTGCTTTGAACGCAATGCATATTTAGAACAAGATTCTCTCTCAAGTGATACAGACTTTATTCCAAATGGATCTACGTCCAAGTCAAAAGCTTATAGCCTAAAATACAATTGCAAAAGTAGATATTTTAACTGAGTACTTTAAAAATGCATAAAAGAACCTCAATTAAATACAGACCTAACCTCAAACTTTCTGTAAATTAGTTTTTGGGAACACTTCACATTTATATAAATGCATACTATAAATCCATTTGAACAATTGGTTCATACTGCATTTAACGTATTTCCACCTAATATAAAAGCTACAGAAATAGAGTACTTTGAATGGAATCATATTATAAATCACTGTTAGTTATGGAAATCCCTTCTCCCTGGAATTGTCAGTGACTGGTGTATGGAAGATACTGATGAGACCAACTTGTTGTCAGTAGCATTGTTAGGGGACACATTCCTTGATAGGAACTTAATGCATTTAAAACATACAGAAATTCCTTCAGAGGAATACTTGTATGTTACTTTGAAGTGTTTCCTGGTCAGCTTGAACACCATTGTCCAAAACAGGCTGATGGAGTAAATGTTCATCCAACTTTTGCTTTCTCTGTCTAGGGAAATGATATCCCTCAAATGCATTTTGTACCACTCTGCCTAGAGACAGAAATATTTTCTTTCCTATTGCATCTGGCTATAGGATTTTACAGTGTAGATTTGCTCATTTTTCAGCTAAAATTACCCAATATGCCAGAATACACAACCTATCCCAGGCCAGGTACTGGGAGAAGGCTCCACTCTAGAACTCTTTTTGCCTAGAATACAGAAAGGGGAATTCCTGCCTCTAAGATGCTGACACTGGTGTTTCTAAGGCTTTTTTTTTTTTTTCCATTGATCAGGTTTTAATTCTATACTCTCACAGAACTTTGCTTTTACTGATACAATAAAATTAACTACTGTGCATGTAGAGGTGGTCTTAGGCAGTTTCCCCTTAGTTTCCAGCTGACTCTATCTAAAATCATGATTTAAAGAATATAGTTAACTCAGAAAACAAGTCTCCAACTCTTGACTGAAAACATGTGGCCCCAAAATGTAAATGAAAAATGAACAAACATCTGCATTATCATACTGTTTACCAAATGGTGAAATCAAAGTCCAGTCTATGCACTATTTCCTCTTTCTGTAGCCAAAAGGCCTGCTTAGTTATTACACAAAATAGCAAAAACCTGATAGCGTATTATTTTAGTAACACTGAGCGTTCTCATTCAGCTAATGATTATTTACACAATTTCTGACCAGAAAAAAATATCCTAGGCTGACTAGAAGGATGTGTCTTTTAGTTTCAGACTCATCAATAGCTACAGCTTCTCTACCTGTGTGCCTTTTTTTGTGTGAAGCAAACTGCCATGATGCTGCACCACGTACCACAGTGGCTCTGAAACACCCTGCCTGATCCTTTACTTGTAAACACCAAGATAGTACCTGCACACTTGGTTGCATGGAGCCACAGTACATGTGACAGTGGTTTAACCTTTTAAAAGAATTGTTTTCTTGGTTCTATTAAAAAAAACAAAGATAGAGATTCTGGGAGGTTACGACCAATTTTATTCTCATATAGTAAATGTGAAATCCTGAGGACTTTGAACATTCCATAATTCAAGCAAAGTTTTATTATTTCCTGAAATGCAACAACAACCAGAACATCATCTAGGTAGATTAACACTTTGTTGCTTTGCTTCTTAGAGCACTAACAACCTGATCTACCAGCACAATACACATTCCTAATGCTCCCTGTTCAGCTGAAGTAGGGAATTTCCTCTAATTTTGGCAAATGATATGCTGAGAGAAACGTTACTTAACTCACCACACAGCCATAAATCTGCTTTGTAAATCTTGCACTTTTTTGGAAGGCTTATTGCTAAAACTTTTGCTTCAGAAGCACATTTAAGGGGTTTAGATTTAATAAGGTTAAAAACCATCTGAGCATTTTGAGACTACAAAGAAATAATATATCTGTAGTGTCCCTTGCGATAGATTAGAGACAGGACTTGGTTGCAATAATGAATATAAATGGGATTCTTTATTAAAGCCACTGGACAGAAGCAGGACTGTAGCTCTGCTCTCCAGCTCCCAGCTCTCTAACTGCACACAACCTATGCTTTCTAATAGCACCATGCAAGTCTATCCTAAATCCTGGCCTAGATTCAGCACTTTTGGAAGGGATTGCCAAACTCCATGAAACCTAGCTGTTTAAATTGTTCAGCAGTGGATACAACTTCCAGAGCATGGCCTGCCAAGGCTTGCACAATCCCTACATTTGCATGCACGTGAATTAAACAATGAAAAGGCTGGAGATTCTGCAAATGGGAATAGAAATCTCCTCCATGCAAAAATCTTTTTGTTTTCCCTGCAAGTTTAAGGATAAAAATGGGTCTGGGACTTGAAAGCCTAGATATTTAATTCCTTTAATGCCATTTTAATTACAAAACTAACTTGAACAATAAATGTGTATATACAGTGGAGAGAGGCAGACACCTCTCTGTATGCCACAGCCAACATTATAGGCTTACTCCAGGTGTTTGGGATCTTTTCACGGAGGCTGGACAGGGAAGTTAATGAATGTTTATGGCTTTGTACTGAATCCAGAGCATGCTCAAGGCATAGACAAAGTAGGTAATGGTTATCATCTGCGCAGCTTTGGGCAGAGGAGACAGGAACCAGACCCTTGACCCTGAAAAACCCATTCCTGTGGATGCAGCCCTGTGCTCCTCCCCTTCCTGTCAGGCCAAGGGAAGCTGAAGACTTGTGGCCCATTGACAGGCAGAGAGATGGAGCAGAAATGTCCCATCCATCCTGCAGTCTGGCTGCCCTCATCCTCCCAGCCCAAGGTGCACAGAGCTCGTGCAGGGGCTGCAGTGCAGAGCTGGGACAGCCCCACGATGGAGGGAATGAAGTGAGGGAGGATGTTGGCTAGGCTGTTTGGTCTCTCCTCCCTTCTCAAGCCTCACTGGCTCCTCTGACCTCCCTGTTCCCACTCTGCAGTCCCAAATCTGCCTTCACTCTGCCCTTTGCGTCTGCTGCCCCCCTGCCCCAGCCCAGGGGCAGGGTGCTTTGGGTGCTTTGGGTGCTTTGGGTGCTTTGGGGGGCAGACACAAACCCACGACCCCTTCCCTTCAGGGGCTGGGCTGCTGCTGATACATTAAATGTACAAGTGTGACTCTCCTTTGAAACAGGTCCATCATGATATTTTCAGACCACACTCACCATTAGGAATGATTTTATCCAAGGAGCAGCAAATACAGTGCCTTTTCCTAGTATTTTGAGGAGTGAAGGAGAGCGTGTTCTCTGTGTTCAGACAAGCTGTCTGGATTCCAGCCTGACGAGTATCTGCCAGAAACTCCAAGATCCCTGAATGGAAAATAGACTGCTAGAGTCAAACACATTCAGTTCAGCTTCAGAAACTTCTCTGGAAAGGGCTATGGCAGATATTCAGGCTGTGGCACGATTTCTGTCAAAGGGGTTGCAGCCTCTTTGTGCCTACACCTTCCTGGGACAAACCTCCAGAGCCTTCCCCAGCAAGGGACTCGATGGATGGAAAGGCTGTAGCAATGCTTAAGGGGTTTAATATCACAAAACAGGACATGACTTTCTCATTTAACTGACAGGGAGATGAAGACAATGGGCTTTGGAGGAAGGCATGTAGTGGAAGACATTCAAAGGCCTTTTACTTGTACACTGCTGTTGGTTGGTAGTAGGGTTATCCTGCAAAAAGAAAAAATGAAAACAAAAACAAAATGAGCAATCAAATACCGAGACTCCCAAATTAGAGAATGCACATTAAAATGTTGCTATGGGGCTTCTGATATATTCCCATCACCCCCTTCCTCCTTCTCTCTCTCCTCTCCAATACCAGTGCTCTAGTCCTACGCTGAGCAGGGGATCAGAATAAGCAGGAGGGTGCAGTGTAGGTGTGGGATCTCAGGATATCATGAGGTGAAAGGGTGACACTGCCTTCTGATTTGAAGAGCTTACTTGAGGAAAGCCTGTGATCACATCAGTGGGCCACATGTACCAAGTGAGTGTTGCACATGTCAGTATATTAAACATATGTTGTTCCTATTTCCTACGTTAAAGGAAAACAGTTTGCAAGCATCAGGGGTGTGTTGTTATTTCAAATGAAAGGTAAATATGGATTAAGGGTGTTTCAAGAATCCCGTGGTCTGATGACAATGAATACCTGCAAAATCCAACTTTGATTTTAAAGTTTTCCCAGCATTTAAAATGTCTGCCTCGCAAATTGGTGTGGGACCTGGTTTCATTTTAAAGGGTCATGGAAACAACCAGAGCAGCAGGAACAATAACAGCACCCTTTTAGAAAAATACAGGAAATCTTTTCAGCCAGATGCACTGCAGCACTGGGGCCACCATCAAAGTCTTGCAGTTAAAGAAACCTCACAACATCTTCTAGGCAAAAAGGGGATCATCACGTCTCCTAACACTTCATCTTGCATTAGAAATAATTCTTGCTCTGGGAAGCAAAAAGGAGCCAATAAAATGTTCCAACTTCATTCCATTATTGACTTTTTGTTGCCTTATGTTATTAATAAGAATTTACAACCTAATTTACAGTGTAAGGTTTTAGCATGGACTATGCTTGAATGCAATTTGAATTTTAAAAAACCTTGGGGCATTATGAATCTGACAAAATCTTTTAAGAACTAAAAGAGTTTTGTCTGGGTCAGATTTTGTAAAAAGGTCTCTAAACTCAACCTTTATATTTTTGTGTGAGAGGAAGTAGGATCTCCTGGGCATCTCATGACTGGGGGGTTGGGATATGAAAATCAGGGATTTGCATGTTGCAAACATTGCTCATGGCAGGGTGCAGGTAAAGAGCAAGGGGCCGGCCACTTTGAAACAGAATTCCTGATTTGCAGGCCCCACGAATGCACTTTTAAATGTCAATTTGATAGGTGGGAAGGCTGTAGGGAGGCTTGGGGGGATGAATATCAGAGAATAGTAACATTATCACTTTCTTACTTATCTAACAGGGAGGTGAGGACAATGATCTTTGGAGCAGTGAATGTGGTGAAAGACATTCAGAAGCCTTTTTTACTTGTACACTGTTGACTATTGGTAGGGTAATTCTGGAAAAAAAAATCAAAAACGCACAGCCCAGCAGCCAAAACCTGAGGCTCTGAAATTAGAGAATACACATTAAAATGTTGGCCAGAGGCTTCTGATTTGTATATTCCCATCTCCCTCTCCTTCACTCTTTCCTCTCCAATACTTGTGCTGTATTGAGTTGGAAACGTATAAATGTTACATGTAAGATGCAGCCTTACTGTTGCATCTTTATTCAACATCAACTTCCAGATGGGAACTATTTTTCATGGTTCATAAAGCCAAATCCAGCTGCTACATTTGGACCTACATAAGGAATCCACATTTTATTGCCTTAGCAGTGCATATAAAACAATTGCTGTTGTTTCATTAGTACTGGTGCACCTCACATTTCTCAATACATTTTAGATATTTAAATTTTTAAAAATGTATTTTACAGTTCCTCATTTAGCTGTGCACCGTAACAAGATCCTGCTTTTACAACATTTTCTGGATATCTAACATAACTGAAGGAAAAACGACCGCGGACAAATGGTATTCAATATAGCAGCCATATATTCAGTTACTTACTAAGAGTGTTCAGACAATTTCCTATGTAAACCACAATGATATTAAATACTTCTGGAATCTCAGCTTTATTAAGAGACAGGAAGTGCAAACTCAGGAGTCTTTCCCCTCCCCCTCGGCTAATCTGACTCTTTGATAGTCATGTGTTAGGAATAACCATCGAGTTGCTCCTAACGAAAAATATTCCCACAGCTAAGAGAGAATTAACCCTTGTGAAACCTCAAAAGGGAGAGTGGAGTCCATGTGTTCACACAGAGAGAGGGAGAGAAAAACATCCCCATTAGGAGGAAGTTTATGCCAGCAGCAGGTCTACGCAACCCTCACTGCCAGCTCTTCGATGCGGGCATAATTCATTTGCATTTTAGATGGTATTGTCAGAGCAACTACAGCACATGCATTGCGGAGGAGAATTATCCAGCCTGGCAAAATTAGCCATCTTTGTGCCTGCCTGCCTGCCTGCCTCCCTCCCCGGCGAGGAGCCGCGCTCCGCAGCCTCAGCCATGTGTGCTGGGGCTTCTCCGCGCTCTCTCCGAGCAGATGTCAGGCTGCTCGCTAGAAAGCAAACAAACCCCCACAAAACGCGCCGAGGTGGGACAGAGAGAGTTAATGCACGACTACGACAGAGAAGCAAGTTTGCTGTGAATTGGGAAGCACAAACTATAGTAATCCCCACCCTGCTGAGTGGCTTCCCCAGAGGTCTGATACAGTGCCAAAGCCTCTTACGCATACTGAGACAAAGCTTATTTCAAGCCGAATTCAGCTCCTGAAGCCACCATACTGCTTCCTGACAGCCTCCAATTGCACTGCCTCTGTATTTGTGTTTCCTGCTGTTTATATTTACTTGTTCCCAGAGCCACAACAGCTACAAAAACAAATAGTTGCTATTTGCAGGGCTCTGTATCAACACAGGTAAAGTGCTTCACTTCCCTTTTAGTTTTACAAAGATTGTGCAAATAGGCTTTTAATACCTCAGAGAGATTAATTTGGTAATTATAAACCAGTTTAGGAACACATGCCAAACAATTGGTCATATAATCAGCATCCTTGTTTCAGAGTATTAGCGTGGCTGAGGCAAAAGGTTTTTAAACCGTAAGGGCTACACAAACACTCCCTTGATTATATTGCTATTATTTCCCCATTCCACTGAGACACAAGCCTGAAATATCACTTTTTTTTGTTTGTCAAGTCCCTGTGGATGCTCTCCGGATCTGTGCTCCTGTCTCTTTGGCCCCTGTGCAGCTATTGTGACGGAGTCTGATTTGGGTAATGTAGATCTTATTTGATATATTTATTTAAAGAATCAGCTTAAGGAAGCCTGAGAGCCATCAATTGTTTTAATTAACTGCAGAGAAATGATTAATGCTATAAATGTGGAATTGATCAGGAAAAAATTATAGTACATAGGATTTAATATGAGTTGTTCCACCAATATTTAAGACATTAAATATGATAAATCTGGTTCTGGGTAAAGTGTTCAGAGCTACCCAAGTTATTTATGCACCTCAGAAAATTCCCACCACAAACCACCAGGGCTGTTAGGCTTCTAACTGGAGAGGGCCAGTGCCTTTCAGGTAGGAAAAGTTGCTTTTTCAAAAAAAACTCCTCAAGGAATGGGTCCATTTCAGCTGTACTGCACTTCCTAATCCGAACCAAGCAGAAAAAGTTTCAAAGCATTTTATTCTGGTCTTATCTAAAAAGAACATTTTCATTTCAAAACATTTCAGTTTAAAATTAATTTTGTTTTATGCCCATTGATGTTGTCTTAAATAATGCAGAAATTTCATTTATCAGGAAATTTTTATAAATACAGATTATTTTGTTGGAGGTCAGAAGACAGGCCTCCAAGCCTTTCCTTTCAGAGGCATCCACACTGAAGGTTTCCCCCTGGTGAAAAAGAAGCAAAGAAAAGCAAAGAAAAATATCAGGCAGGGAGCAATTCAATCTGTTCATCTCCCCAGTGCTCCTCTCTTGAAAACTGAACCAGTCCAGAAAAGTCCCTGAACCTTAGGTCTGCTGCCACTACTGCCTTTGCACCTCCTAAAGTGTGTTTGCTTTTTATTTCTTTTCTGTCAATCAAAACCCAGCACAGGGGTAAGCAGAGAGAATCTTACCTGCACTTCCAGATTTGTTATTCCCACCTGTCACCTCAAACTGCATCTGAGGAGCTCTGTGGTGTGGCAGCCTTCCCAGATACTGCAGCCACGCTGGCATTGTGCAAAAAACCCTTTGCCTTCCCTGTGATGGCTGGTGTGGCACTGGGGCTGGGGGGGATGGAGGGGGGAGGTGGAGGAAGGGGTGACCCCCTGTGCCAGGCTCAAGGGCTGCTGGTAGAAGTTGTTGCAGTTGTCCCCCCACCTCTCAGTGTCTTTCTCACCACAAAAAAAAACTAAAAGCTGAGCCAACAAATTCAGTGACAGTCAGTGACTTTAATAGACATCTAGAAGACTACTTTGAGAGCTCAAGCATGCAGCATCAGAGACAGCATTTTTTGGGGGGTGTTTTTTTGGTTTTTTGGGTTTTTTTTCTCTACTTCATTTTTTCTTTTTATAATAGTTAGTCTCATAATTCTTCCTGTCCCCACTTCCCCCAGTCCCTGGGGAATGAGAGTTATGGAAATAACAACTCCTGAGACCATTTCCCAAGAACTCTGTGCCTTGGTCCACAAGAAAGGCAATGCCAGATCCACCCACATCCGACAAGCAAGACATCCTGGAGCAGTTTTAGCAGGAGATGTTAGAGAGATAGAAATGTCACTGTATTCATGTACAGAGCATGGCTCCACACATGGAAGGCTAAGCTCCCTCCCCTGGGAAGCTGTGTGAACTTTGCCCAATCTTTTCCCTGTGTTTGCTTTCCCCTCAGGATTAGTCACCACCCAACACAGGGTGGGAAGATCTGTCAGAGGCCATTCTCCCTCTGGACAGCAGTATGGAGCTCTGTGGCTCTCAGAGCCTGTCCATGACCCACTCACCCACCACTGCAGACTCAGCGGGGACAGAGGAAGGATTGGCTGCCTGGGGAATGGATACACAAAGGGCTGAGTCTCAGCCTCTGCCCAGGGCTGCTGCCCATCTGCAGCACAGGTAGAAGGGACCACAGTGATGACCAAAAGTTTCAGGGACACTGACAGCTGCCTTAAGTGGCATGAAGAAATACGAAGACCTGAGAAATTTTTCGGCCTTGTATAGATCTCACAGTAGATCCCCTGAGAGCTTGGGGGAGGCAGATGTGTTGGCTGGTGGCATGAGACACAGATGGGTTGGAAGGAGAAGACTCAAAAGAGGGAAGAGACCAAGCACACGAGGGAAAGCAGCAGCTCACCTGAGCTCCTAGCTGGGGCACTGGATGATAGTGAATGGATGGTGTGTTACGGTGTGCCACAGGCTCGACATTACACAGAGGACAGTTGTACAATTAAACACTCAAAATCCATCTAAACCACACATGTAAATAGTCTTAAGAGAACCTTAAGAGAGCAAGCCTGTCTTCAGAAAACTACAGAACTAAGGCTCCCAGGGCTCCCTGACAAGCCAGCAGCTGACACACCGCAAGCACAAAGCCATCTATTGGGGACTGCTCTCCATCCGTGCTTCCCTGTCTCTGTGACCCCGCCCTGTGGCAGAGGGGACATTCAGAGAGGACAAGCAATGGCAGTGGGTGCCACAGAAACAGCAGTACAACTGTTTCAGCAGCCCCTGAAATCGAGGTGCTCAAGATTTCACTCTTCCATTGGATCCTCAGGCTTTTTATAATTTCAGGGATGAGACCAATTTAATTTTTATAGAGATGTGTAATCCGCCATTTCAACACGCTAATTGAAATAGGCTGACATGCAGCTATGTGCCCTAGGAGCCTTCCAAAGCACATATCTTGGCACTTTCCACCAGAGGCTGAATGACATGGCTGGAAACCACACCAGATCCTCTGTGTTTACAGGCCTCTGCTTTGACATTATTATTTTGATTGCTGGCTTTAGCAACAAACATCCAAGAGGCAGAATCCGCTTGGAGAAAATAATAGAAAGCAGAGCTGAAACAGATTTTAAGAGGTCAAAAATCGACTGTACCTGTGGTATTTTTGACAGCTGTTTATTTAACCACTTTGTGAAGTCCTTCAGCAGTGGAAATGCACACATTTTCCTAATGCCATCTGACCTGTTCTTTAATTATGACTTTTTAATGCCTAACCTAAATTTTTCTTTGGGTAATCTAAGTTTATATTTTCTTATCAATTCAGAGGAAAAATGTTAAATAATTTTTTTCTTTAGCACCTTTTTCTAGGTACTTGAAGATTTTTAAGCTCCCTTCTGTATGCTATAAACAACCCCCATCTTTCCAATTTCTCTGGTTCTGACCACTTGGCTCAGGATTCTCTCCTTATCTTCATATCCGTTTTGGGAAGCAATGCCCAAAGCTTTCCTGTGCTGAGGAAGGTAGAAGGATGTACACACCTGTCTTCCAGGTTACATTCATTAAAAGAAATTCTCAGTAGCACAATTTTCTTTTTCACAACATTGTGTCATTGAAGACTTAAATGCAGTTTGAACCCCTCACAACTTCTCTATTATTTTCTTTAGAATCAAATATTTTACCCTCCATTCTGCAGCCAACTTTTCCTCTGTATATACAGTAGGTACCTTTTATTTTCTCTCCACAGCGAATAACATTTTTTCTGATCACTTCTCCAATCTGATTTCCAGTTCCACTCTCCAACATACCTGCAGTTTTCCCAGGCTCACATTCTTTGTGGTTGTAATGAGTACAATTGCTTCTTGCACCCAGGACGCTACTGCCACTAATCAGTGAGCACAGATCACAGCACAGGATCCTGCTTGGTACAGATTTCCATTTGAACAGTCTCTCATTGATAACTGATCTCCTAATTTATTTTTTCAAGCAGCAAAACACCCATCTTATGGAAAGTTTTGATGAAACTTTATGTTTTCTTATCTATTTAAGTTAATTTATCAAGAGTTATCAAGGGAGGGAGAGGTTAAATGGGGGTTGACGTATTTGCAATTTTTCCTATAAGACATTTAATAATCTTTGATGAGGCCTGTGTGCATAGTGAAACAGTCTCAGAAGTCTTGCCTAAAGCCAAGTTCCCCAATAATATCACTGGACCAGTACAGCTACTAAGAATATCCCCATGACTCCAAGTGACATGAAAGTGTCACTGACTCATGAAAACTGACTCATACTCTGAACTTGCATGGTTCCATCCCATCTTTTCTCTTACTTTTACTCCTCAAACTCGAACTTTACTGTTAGAGATGTGAACTTGTTAATAATTTTCAATATGTTTTACAGACACTTGATTAGAGCTTCAAAACACAACTACTAAAAGCATGGGTAGAGTCATAATCTTTCCTTAAGAAGATGTATCTTTAAAAAGAAAACTACCTGTCCATCTATGTGGTTAACTATAAGAAAATAATCCCATTAGGAAAATTATAAATTATAGTTCTAAGGAAGCCAGCTCTTGACAACCAATTGAGCTTACATTTAAAGAGTAGAGTCACAGAGACATAAACTAAAATGTATACATTGGGAAATAAAATAGAGTTCAGTAATTAATGTGAATTGTAAAATCTCGTGTTACTCAATGACAACAATTACCATTAAAATTTTTTATTATTCATATTTAAAATATCAGCAATCTAACAGGCCTGTAAAACATCTATTTTTGTTCCTAGTTTAATTTTCTTTCAGCTGTATAGTCGTTCATTTCACAAATTTAAAAAGAAGAGTTTACGTACGGGGGGAAAGCACAGTAGCATGGTAGGAGAATTTCTTGGGGGGAACTTCAGGCAACCAATTTTAGTTCATTGCTCAAGCTGCCAGCTTCACAAAATTTACCTATGGGAACCCAGTTTCACCTATGGTGGAAGGAGAAGCCAGCCATGAACTTCTGATCCATATGTTAGTTTAATTACTGTAGGATAACTCAGGACAGCCACTGAGACTGAAAGCCATGCTAGGAGAAATGCTTAAAGTCACAGACAGAAAATGAAGGCAAGAATTCATCTCAATTGTTTGCTGAGGACATCAGCACCACTTCCTGGTGCTTTTTCTCAACGTTACAAGAGAAAATATTCTAGCTCTTCAGAAAGAATCAATGACACACCTTTTCCTGTTTTCCAGTCTTTTGTCTTTCCCTTCTGTTTTGATTCACCCTACCAGAATGACCTCATTTGCCTTTCTGGCCAGAGGCACCACCACACCTTTCTCAAGTTCTGCCGTATTTTCAGAATGACAAGCCTTTGTCCCAAAACTTATCTGATAGTATGGTATGTTATTGGTTATACCTTGTCAGTTTGACATGTGCTAGTGTGTGAAGAAGGGCTCTATGAATTCACTGAAAATGAGAGCAAACAAAACTATCTACACAGAAGCTCCATGAATGGAAATAAATACATTGTTTTACCATAATTGTCCTTTAAGCCTGCTTTCATCCATTATTTCAAATTTCACTTGAGTTTTTCAATATATTTTGCATTCCTACACATCTCTCACATAGTCATGAGAGCCTTCTTTGCAGAGAAGTGCATCCCTGATATGTTCTTTCCCCCACTGGGGATCCAACAAACATATTAATTACCTTGAATTAAAAGGAAACACTCAATAGTAGTGTGTACAGGGATAGTGTCTGCAGAAATCCAAAGCAGCAGATGGATTTGAACCCTGAGATGCAATTTCTCTGTACATGCAAGTGGAGCACCCAGGCTGCTGAAAGCATGAGGCACAGTGTGTGTGAGCTACACTTGTGTCTGTAGGAGCCACTTGCATGGAGGGGTGCAGGTTACTGGAACCAGGATTCACCAGCTGCCTCCTTTGCCCCCCATTGCAGAGGCAGGACTGTGCAGGAAGGGGGGGAAAAGACAAGAGATATTCAAGGCATCTAAAATGAGAGGAATTAACAAATACCTGTCTACTAGCCATAGACAGTGTGTGATTTACTGAAATCAACATTTCTTGCTTTCCTGAAAAAACATAGAGCCCAATGAATGTGCAATAAAATAAACGCTTCTAGGAGCTGGAAAGAGTCACAACAGAGACCCATGATAGGGGCATGAAACACACGATAGGGTCAAAGACAGAGTGAATTATGCCAAAAATGTTTTTTATCTGTGGCAGTTTGTGTTTTCAGACCTCATTTCTCCTCTGGGAGTGTTTTGGTCGGGAGGGGCTCTGCACAAGCCGTGCAGCAAGGATGGAAGCACCTGCCTGCATGGGAGGGCCTGCGCCATTGCAGCGGATATCCAGAGGGAAAACAGATTTCCCTGCTCCCAGTCCAATTGTCCTACAGTCTGTGGCATTAATAGCATAAACAAATGTCTACAATAGCCCTCGCTCTTCTGCTCTGAAAGAAATAAGAAAAGACCTTTCTGAAGCTTCGAGGGAGAGAGACAAGGAGGGCAGAGCAGCTTCCCTCTCGCTCCTCTGACTGATGTCACCATTCCTGTGGCCAAAACATGTTTGTTGCTAAGCAACTATGTATATATTACACTCTTCTGCTTCCATTTGGGATTTAACATATGCATTTTCACTTTCATCTCTGATGCATACTTACATTTGTTTGCAGTGGGTGCCAGAGTGAATGGAAGCTGTCCAGTATGGGATATGCATAAGAACTGAAAGGCACACACGGTGATTTACCAATGTGCATCATTGTTTCGCAGCACAGTTCAATGGGGAACCCACTGAGTGCCATTCACCAGCAGTTGGGACAATTTTTTCATTCAGGATTGATGCTGGTTGCTTTATAGCAGCTATTGGTTCAAGAAGTGCAGCAGTTCTCAGATGTCATGAGGAAACAGTGTGGGGATAGTCTGACTGTTAATTATTGAAGATGGATTCTTTCTACTATGATAAAAGAGGTCCCTTCTTTCACCTGAAGTTTTCTGTTTTATGCATAAATCCACTTTTTTCTACACCTCTCTCTATTACTTGACAGACAATTTAAAAAAAAAAAAAAAAAAAAAAAAAAAAAAAAAAAAAAAAATCACCCTTTTCTTTTGAATTGCATGCAGATGACCCAAATCAGTAGCACCCATCACTCGCATTTTCCTATGAATCAAATCTATAAAGAAATGAAAAAAGGGCAAAGAGAGAAAGAAGGCAGGATGTGAGAGTTCATTTATATTAAAAACATTCTGTAACAGAAGAAAAAAAATCAGTTTTAAAAAACCATTCTATTGCTCTGTAATGAAATTATAAGAGAATGCTATTAGTCATGTCTGTACATTTATCCACATTGTGAGCTCAATAATTAAATTAGAAGATGTGACATGGAGTTTGCTAAACAAAAATCCAAGCTATAACGAAAAGGCTTTGGTATTGTCTCTATTAATAAGCATTAAAGAACAAAACACTGGAGGAATTCTTGCAGTCTAGATCATTTGGGTTTTGTTATGCTTTTCAGTTTAGCTTAATTTCCCACTGGAAGTTTCTCTCTAAGTGTAGTCCTAGGATCATAATCACACAAGGGAAAAAAAATACTAAACTCAGTTTGTTACTGATTTTTCCTACTTTCTCCTCCCTGGAAGCCAGGACAGGAGAGGAAGCACAAAAAGGATTAGAGGCAACTTTTACACCAGCCACAGCTGTTACAACCTCTTCTCTGAGGGAGGACTGAAGGTTTTTCCTTTCCCCTGAAGCTCGTGATAAATGAACTTATGAAAAAGAATGTTATATGAAAGCAACTTGCTTGCCAGCTTGTATGCACTGATTCAGGGCTATGTCCGTTGAAATAAAAGCTTTGCTCTAGGTGTGCACCAGCACAATGGGTTAGGCTGTGGTAGCTCTCTCCCATGCCCTCCTCTTCCACAGAAGAAGGGTAATATCTCAGTGTTATTATATGTGCTGGCCCCTTTTGCTTTGTGCATTTTCTGCACCCCAGGTCTGTGCAGAGCCTAAACCTGGAGCAGTGATGGCAAATCCATGCCATGGAAGAGTGCCTGTTACACTGCTGGATCAGACAAAATAGGCTGCACTGCAAGCAAGAATCAGACTCAGCAGTTAAAAAACAATTTTTTTTTTTTAATAAAAGAGGTGATTTGCAAAGAACCAGCTGCACTACACTCTTAAACTCTCTTGAGTTCAGAATCAGCTGCTGTTTGAAAGATGCCTTCATGCAGGACAGCCTGCATTCAGCACTGGCCTTGGGGCCACACAGCAGCTCTGCAGGTAACAGCACGGGTGGCACACACAGACCTCCTTAAGCTGATGCTTACCTGAGTTAAACTGCTCCTGAGGGCTGCAGAAGTGTCCCTGCTTACCCCTGCCACTGACACTCTCCAAAATCTGAGATTCACAGCACAGCTGAAAGACTGGCAGCAGCTTCTACATTTAACTTTTGATCTCTGGACATTTTGCCATCCTTTATAAAAGAGCTGCTTTACTAATTCACATTCCTGGTGCATTTGAGTCTACCCAATATTAAAAGAGACTGTAGGTAATAGTTTAATAATACTATGTACATATATATTTCTGCCACAATATCTAAGAGGATGACCAAGACTCCTTTTATATTCTTAAATTTACTTTAAAACTTAAAAAACATGAAGTATCTTCAGTCCATGTTATTTTTTAGCCAGCTGAGAAGAATCTTAGTAATTTAAGTTGGTATATCCGCAGTGACATGATCAGGTCAAAAGAGCAGCATCTTTGGTCACAGCTGAAGCTGGGGCTATTCCAGAGGCACATCCAAAAGCATCCTCCATGCTTAGTGAACATACCTCTCTCTTCTCCAAATTAGCACATCACTTACCAATAAAATAACAACAATATTTAGAACATGAATAAAGGCATTATTTCTTCCATTTCAGAAGTCATCCTGAAATGTTCAGCTGCAGAGGTAATTTTTCATTGTTTTCCCCCGGAGTCTACATTTGGGGACTATTATGAAAAGCTGAAGCTAACACAGATGCACACATTCCAGGGATTCATGTGAAGTCCTGCCACTGCAAGTCCAACTGAGGCGAGGAACCTTTGTGGACCTTCCAGGAAGCTTGTGAATTTTGTTGCCAAGTTCAAACAGCTCTAAAATACATGAGGAAATGAGATCCCATGGTATTTATATGAATTCCCATGTCAGACATAAACGGCTACCTTTGTCTACTGTTCAACAAGAAAACAAACTTGCATGAATCTTTCCCAAATGTAGAAGTGGTTACACCATTATAGTGCTGAATCTGGCAAAAAGCACACAAAGTGTGTGTGCAGAGACTGCTTTGGAGGATTAAAGGTGGCGTTGTGATACTGCATTTTTAAATGCATTTTATCTGCTGTTGCCTTCCTTTTAATGTATATTTGTCTATTATTTATATACATATTTGTCTAAAAGACAGTCACACAAAATCAATAATCATATAGCACTCTAATACTTGTAGCTCAGCAGATACACAAAATAGAATGCTTTTTTTGCTTCTCGTGTTTAACTGTTTAAAAAAAAATTCTAACAATTCATCCTGCCTTTAGGAAAATATTCATGAAGCAAAACTGGCAATAGAAAAATAATTATTTGAAAAACATTATATGAGGTGAGTTGTTGCTTCCCTACTGGATGCCACTTTAAATTGAGCTAATTTGTTTTACCAGTAGCTTAAGAAAACCCCAGCACAGCAGCATGACAATTATATCCAGGTGCAAGGACTTAATTCAACAAATTCTAGGTGGATCCTTCCAGTCAGCTCAGTGGGCCCCATCCTCAGCTGTGGCTAAGAACAGATGCCCTTGANTCCAGAGTATCAATTGAAGCATGATTGAGAAACAAGAACATCTGAAGACATAAATCTGAGAAAACAGATGCTTTTTGCACTATTGTTACATTACAAATGTAAAAACAATAGCTCGTCTACAAAATAAGAGCGTGGTTCACCAGTTCTCTAGGATTTAAAAGAGACACCTGAAAAATCAAAGTCAAATCTAGCATTACTGATTTGGGGAACACTTTAATAAAACAATCAAACTGCAGGGTTTGCTGTTTTAATTGGTCTATGTCTTGACATAATAAAAGTCAAAACATCTTCAAAGGCAAGAATTTGGGGAAGAATTTCACACAAACAAGCACCACATAGGTATAGATCATAATACAAAAAATTAGATTTGTAGGGGGTCTTGATCCTTTAGGAGCCAATAACTGCACAAGTATAATAATTTTCAAGGTTCATTTTTGACAACCTACAGAA
>VZUA01094804.1:0-14056 GCA_013401035.1 Horornis vulcanius
GAGGAGAGGAGAGGAGAGGAGAGAAGTCCTGAATGAAAAATTTCTAACAGAAAATTCTAACTGTTGTTGGTTTTGCTGGTAATCTTTGCTTCAATTTTGTTTCCTGAAAAATAAGAGCTGTGGGACTTCTGAGTTACATAAAGTTGAAAACTGTTTGCACTCACCAATTGTGATGGTTTCAGTGTTCGCTATTTATAGATATGACTAGAAGAATTCAAAAACCAAAACAGGCTTACTTTAAAATTACAAAAGATAGTTTATTCACACACACCAAGAAGAAGAAGAAGAAAAAAAACCAAATGAAACTTTCAAAACATCCTTCCCTTACCCCACAAGTATTCACTTTCCTACACACAACATAAAAAGACAAAACCTGTAATTTCAGTCAGTTTTACCATTTAAAAATAATCTTTCATCAGTTCTTTTAGGAAAGGAGTCTCTCAGATTTCTGTAGACAATTCCCACTGACTACATAGAACAGTGCTCTTGTGGGTCTTAACTTTCACAAAGGCAGCTGCCTAGGAATCTGCCTTATGATGTCCTTCCCAATAGCATTTTTCCCAACACTGCATATGGACCATATCTGCTGATCGGGGGTACTGTTTAAAGATGCCTCCTCTAGTATAAAACAAAGATTCTCTTTTCCAATTTTCAAAATCATCTTCATCTCAAAAACTAAACATCTCATTTTCTTTAGGAGCAAAAAGATTCATATCACTTTTAACTAAAACTTTACATCCCCCCCAAACAGCATCCATGTGTTACAGGAAAAAAAAGTCCATTCTCCACAGTTTACTTAAGATGTCCAGCCAAAATAGACCACTCCTCCTTCTTTGCCCCAAATAGTCTTTCCACTGTCTCTTCACTGACTTCAGTTTCATGCAATGTCTCTCTATGGTTCAAGCACTTTGTCGGTCCTCACTCTGGAAAAGGCCAGTGCTCGGGTAGTTCGATCTGCTGCGCAGGAAAGAGTTGAAGCTTGTCCAGGCCTGCGGTGGTCATGTGGTCCCTGCGTGGGAGCTGCAACGTTCTCCCGACCATGCTGGTGGGGAGGCTGGTGGATGCCTTCTTTTCCACCCCTCGGTCTCATGCCGTGGGCCACTCAGCTGCTCCCTGAGGCCCGAGGAAGAAGGAGGGGTGTGGGGAGGGGGCGGGGGACCATCCCCCAGCCTTGGCCAGCGGCATGGGCAGTTGCCGGGGCTTTTCCTCCCCTCCCCCGCTGCTCGCTGGGATCGGGCTCAGGCATGGCCGGGCAGCTCCCGCGGTGGGCAGTGGCTCCCTGAGGGGGACGTGAGGAGGGAGCATCTCCTCCCGGCCCTAACTGGGGATCAAGCAGCTGCCGAAGCTTTTTCTCCCCTCTCCCCTGCCGGCCGCCGGGGGAAAAGGGGTTCAGCCGGCCGGGGCGCACCCCGTGGGGGCAGCGGCTCCCGGAGGCCCGGCTGGGCGCGCCCCAGCAGCCACACGATGTTTACCTGGTGGCTCACCGAGAGAAAAGAGGGAAGCTCCCACACATTCTCAGCTTTATATGGGTATTACCAAAAGCCGCATTCTATTTTTTCAGTGGTCAAACCACATACCAATAGCCAAGCACTGGCTTCTGATAGGTTTTCTGTTAAAGTCCTGACAGGGTGATATTCCATTTTTTTTTTTTTTTTTAACTGAAAACTAAACTGTGTTAATCCATAACACTAATGTAATCTCTTCTGACATTAGCATTCATGCTCCAATTTGAACATATGGTTGCTTTTGATGTAATACATTTTTGCAAGAAAAATTTTAAAGTAAAATCTAATCCAAAAACTTGAAGCAAGGACAATTTTTTTAGAAAAATAATTTTCATAATTTTTTTCACATACCCAAAGAATTGGTTAAGCTTTAGGTGATAATGAAGTAATTTTTTTTTTTTTTAGATAAATGATTCATAATTACATGCTCATCTGCTTCAGAAGGATGACAATGATGCACTCAGCTGACCACTACAGGATCATAATATTAATTTTAATGAAAGACTTGTGAAATAAAAACAGTAATGTATTTCAAGAAAAAAGGCTGGTTTAGTAAAGATTGTGAAAGATTTTCTTTGTAGTGCTCTAAACTTGTAAAGTCTGGGTGTGATATGGATACCATACACATTCAGATATTAGGACTGGGAAGGAATAAATGCAAAGCATACACAGGAAAGTGTTAAAATAGCCCCATAAGAACTTTTAAAAGTTTGGCATAGATTGATCTGTTCATACATTAAAAAGATGGTTTACGAGAATGTAGCTTTTTTAAAGATACAGAAAATTTGTATTTATTGTAAAACAGCTTAATACAGTTTGGCTTCTCATTTAGCCATTAGTCAAGGGATGAAGCCTGTACTTCTCATTAGTACACCAACAGGAAAACATGTACATTTAGTCTAGATGGCTTTTATTTTAAATGAAAGAGAAAAGTATGTAAAAGGAGAAAAATGTAAGGATGGAAAATTCCCTAAAAAATAAAATGCGCATTGTTAATCTCAAATGTTCTCCATCTTGTAGTCTCTTGCTGCTGTTGTATTTCACTGTTTTAAAGATGTAGATGACAGAGAAGATGAGAGCAACTGCAAATCCTTTCCCCTCTTACACAATTTTGCATTTTTCAGTTTGTGATAGTGATGAGCTAATACCATATATTGGTCATGGATCATGCTGGGCAGTATTACAGAATTTAACTGGCTTTTTGAGGTTGGCTTTGATGTTAGGTGTTTAAAGGTTTGGGAACATTTCCAGAGCATCACCCAAGTCTGGGTGCTACTGAGAACAAAAACATAAACAATCAATGGCTGCCAGGTTTGCCAACACAAGAGTTCCTGGAGGCATTCCTGGTTTTGAGGTAGTGATAAATAGCAATTTCTATAGAATTTTGTGAGACATGCTGAAGTAAGAGATGACATTATGAGAAAATGACAGGCTTAAAAATATACATTCTCATTTCTTGCCTTCTGTTTCTACACTTCCTGTGAAAAGATGAGCTGCCATTATAATTTGGAACTATTATTTTAATTTTGTTGCATTTGTTTCAATAACTTCATCTTCAAGGTAAATATCAGCTGTCTAGGAAGGAGAAATTATACATGGATAATAAAGTTTTTTCCTGCTTATCAACAGATATATTTATTTTTTACAGTAGCTAACATTTTTGCTGTTCCTGTTGGCAGATAGGAAAGAATGCTGGTATTTTCCTACAGACACATTCTGAGTTATGAAACAATTTTACCACCTGTTTTTATATTATTTCCATAGCTATTTCTTCTTGTATTCTCATAATAGTTTCCCGTAGAGTTATTGAAGTATTTATCTTTCTGTATTCTTCTCCTGTTGTCAGACTTAAAGGCAAAATAATTTCATACTCCTGTTCTGTCTGTACTCCTGGGATAATTGTAATCAGCAAATACAATCTTCTGGTAGTACAAGTCTATTTGTATTCCCTGTTTCCTTCTTTTTAGGTGTTGTTTCTTTGATCTTAATCACATTCAGTTCACAAATGTGGTCAGTAAGTGCCTACTGTCACGTTCATGTTCTTTGCTATTTGGTGCCATGAGGGAGTCTCATGTCTGCAAATTCAGGCAGGCTCCTGAACAAAATAGACATTACAGAAACATCGAACAACAGCAGCAGTTGTTGTTCAAAACCATTCAAATGCTGTTGTGCTACCTTTTTAATTGCAGTCTTGCAGTCTTCCACTTCTCAGTTGCGATAGTGGTTGCTGTGCAATTGTCTCCCAAATGAAATGATTATATGTATTTAATCCTGTGTCCTGGAAACCTGTCTTTCCTGGCCTGAAAGAAAGAATGTTGGAAGCTCCAGTTTGTCTCCTGTCTCCCTCAAAGGCTGCTGTCAGACCCACCTGCATTGCCTGGGTAGAGAGAAGGATGCCAGGACAGGGAATAGGGGTACACACAGGACATGTCCAGCTGCTGCCAGCACCACTATGCTGCGTCTGTCAGATACAGGCACCTGGTCTATATCCAGGCATGTGAGGCCATGTCTGCCCCTTTCTGTACCACCTGTGAGAAAAGCAAATGGATTAAAATGTGACAAAACTGACTACTGTTAGCATGTACTACTTCTCCTAGTGCTTATAGAGGATCAAGAGAATATATAGGATGTCTTTTTAAATTGCAATAAACACATTAAGAGGTGTTTGGGATAATTAATTTGACATATTTTTTAAAGGTCTCCTTGAGAAAAGAAAACGATAATTATTTTTCTTGTAACGCTGTACTTCTGCTCTTATTTGAAGTAAATCATCATACAGGGAAAGTAAAAGAAAGATATCTTTTAAGTTTCTTTCATGCTAAGCAATTTATTGTCAGTTAGAAGACTACACTTACATTTATGCTTGAAAAGCCAAGCTGGAACTGAGGAATAGAGTGAATAACTCAGTTTTATTTGTTGTTCTCTCCAGACATATCTTCAAACCTTTGCAATGTTGGGAAAGCCGGCTGAAAGTAACCTCCAGTTCTTAGACCTTTGTCATATTTGAATCTACTATCTTTCATGCAAGATCTCACAAAATTTCTTCTGATTTGCCACATAGATATAGGGAAACCAGATTAGAGGTATGTGGCTTCCTTCAATGATTTGCAAATGCAATTACCTTGCAGCAATAAATATCTGTCAATATAGTACACAGGCAGAAAGCAGGATCATTCTACCTAAATGTTTAAAATACCTTTTTTAGGCTATGCTTTCTTGACTGTATGTACAAAAATAAAATAAGTGAAAAAAAAACTCTTAAATGATTTTCAAATCTATTATTTCTTTGCAGATTTTCTTAGAATATTGCTACAACAAGAAAGGAAATAATTAAAGGTTGTTGTAATAGAATTTAACATAGAAATACTTTAGCATCTGAAGTTTCTTATTCATGGAATTTAGTGCTTTCTAAATAGTTTCCAGCTAAATAAAAATATTTAATTGCTTTAATTGAAATATCTTTTTTGCTGCCCAGAAGAATAGTGTTCCTGTTTCGTTTATGGGGAATGCCAATTTCTCGTCAATACATTGATAAGAAAGAGGGAAAAATTTTGTTCTCTTGTTGTGATTAAAATTACAATTTTTAAAAACTATCTTGAAGAATGATTTTTTTTCCATTCTTAGTTGTTGTGGTATTGAAGATTTATTAGAAGAACGTTTTATGCCTTGATTTTTTTGCAATTACTATGTACATAATCTGCTTTATAATCACTTCCTTATACCTGTTTTATGATTTTGACGTGAGCCTAGCCTGGAAATTGCCATATTGATGTGTTAAATTAAGAATTTCCTTTCAGTTGTTTCCTTTCTTGGAATACCATAAATATCCTAGTCCTATTCTATCCATCTTAATCCCCAAGCAATAAAAACCAGCTTCGTTAGACATTCCTAACCTTATCCAAATATTTTCTTAACAGACTCCCCCACTTTATCACTTACTGTTTACAATGAGTGCTATAACTCTTTCCTCACATGATTTGGGCCACATTTTTCAAGCCTGTGAGTCTTACATTAGGCATATTTGTCTATGTGCTCAGAGCAGTTGTTTAAATATTGAGCCTCAGCCCAAACGTCTAAACACAGGCAGCTGCAATTTAATGTTAAGTTCAAAAATCACCCTACTGGGGACTTGTCCTTGTAGGTAATTCAGAAGTCAGTAGTAATTAAGTGGACTGTGCTAGCATTATGTATGCACCATATTTGTCTTAACAATGAAGGTGGGTTGGAGTTTCAAAATTTCACCTGTAAATTTGTTTTTATGCAGTTTAATTTGTGTTTAATGAATCTAATAGATTGTATAATGATAGAAAAAAGTCTGCATATCTGCAAAAACAGATTTTGGTCTTTTAAATCATCTTGCAGTGTAGTTTTCAACATTTGAATGATTTATGGTTGTCTATAACGTGCACAGTTTCAAAATACAAGCCACCAAGAAATGAAAGAGAGAATTAAAGAAACAAAATATATTCCTTATGAAAACCTTCTCACAACAGGATGAATGCAAGCAATTTTAAGAGAGATCCTAATTATCACTGTGCCTGACACCTCTTACGATTATATTCAGTGTAGAATTGTCTTTTTTTTATCCTCAAGAGAGTTAATATCTCTATTCTCTCAATGATAGAAACAACAACAGCATTGTTTGTACATATTATGACACTGCAGCCTTTCCATATGTTCTGGGTGTCACTGTTTTTGTTTGTGCACCATCACATAATGAAGTGTGTTTTAGGAGCTAAAACCCCTCTTTTCCCTTCATTATGCATGTGGCATACGATGCAATTTACTACATAACAGATGTCATAGCTAAATGCCCAGGCTCATGTCATGATTCGTTCATTTGAAGACAATATGTTGCTGCAAAGTAGAGCTTTTCAAAACCTATGAGAAATTTTGTGTTTGCCTGAGCACTCCAGAATTTATGCTGTACTGTGCAGAGTTGGATAGGCCAAAACATCAGGCATAAATAGATTTGTGCTGGGGCCTAGAGCACAGATTGGAAATTTTACATCTGAGTATTCACCTACTTCTTTGACTTTTTAATTTCCTCACCTAGAAAGAATTATCCTATTTCAAAGTTGCAGTGCTTTTCTTTAAATTTTTATCTTAATTCAACACTTACTTCTACAGACTCCTGTAAAAACAAATTATATAGTTCAAAATTTATGTATGCAGTTATTGAAACACCTTTGGAGATTTGAAAAAATAAGAGTTTGATGTTTAGACAAATTTGGTAGAATATTATTATATGGCCTTTCTAAAGCTAGCAGAATTCATGTCAGGCAGCATTTTATATAAGATTGTCACAAAACATGGTCTGTCTTTAGGGGAAAAGGCAGACAGTAATAGGTTAGACATCAATAATGATTTATCTGAATGTGAAGGAGATACATTTACAAATGAGGTAACTCAAATATTAGAGTTAGAAATATGATAGTCATATGTATACAGCAAAATTCTAAAGGCTTTCTCTGGGCAATAATTATACAGGAAGCATCCAGCATGTCTGTTGGATGCTCAGAATTTATGCTAATTGGAACTTCAAATATATGCAACAAAAAATACCTACATTAATCTCACTTTTTTCTGTTGTTGTTTATATTAGTTAGACCAAAATTATTTCTATGCAGAGACTTAATAGAAAGATGTGTCTCATATAGGTATCTTCAAACAGGATAATTCACTAGACTCCAGTGTCTTCACTGAGTGTCTGAAGACTGCATTGGCTCGCTCAAGTGCATAACAAAGCTTTGGAAAAAGTGAAAATCTAAACCTGTTTTTTTTTCAAGTTAATTTTTATTCTGATATTTAAGAAATATCCAGTGTCTGAAGTGAGTTGAAGTTCATAGTGAATTTGCTCATTTAGTATTCCCCTGCTTCTTGCAAGGAACAATGCAAAACCATTAGAATTTCTCACTGGGAATTGTTTGAAATACTCTCCTGAGAACACAGATATTGATTTTCCATCTGCATTTGAGGATGCCTGAAAGGAGATATTTTGCTTTTGATTGTGCTGTCAACTGCTTTCTGCAAGTGTCTCTAATAACAGGTTGTGGTGCCCACCAATAGAGTTTCAATGGGAAGGAGTCCAAATTCTATAAAAAATCTTGTGTATCAGATACGGTTCCAGTTATGTAGACTTTATTAATATGAATAAAGGTTTTCAATAGTCTCCTTCAGAAAACAGCTGGAATGATGCTCAGCATAGAACTTTCACACTGTGTATATAGCACTATCTAGAAAGACCTTTTATATCAGTATTATTGATCTACTGAACCTCCAAATTTCTTTGTGAAAAACTGTTATCCTGTTTCAATAGTTTTGATGCTGTGTTCAAGACAGATTAGGAGGATACCTTGAGGGCCTGTTTTTTTCAGCATTTGTATTATAATATTTCCAAATAGATTCCTGACGTGCTCACTCCATGTTTTTCTACTTTGCTTTATCTGTACTTAAGGTAAAATATGTCCAGGGAATGTAACAATAAATGAAAGTCTACTGATAACACAGGAGGAAAAAGATTATCTCTTCTCACTTTTCCCATTCAAGCTGTAGTGGAGATTTCAAGTATGGCCAGTAAAGAAATAAATTTCAGCCTTGTGGGAAGCTCCCGCCTGCAGTGTTGCACTTCACTGTGCACCAGGAGGTAGATAAAAATGCATAATTTCCCAGTAGCACAGGGTGATTTCCTTTGAAAAGGAGGGGAAATGAGCCTATGGGGCAGGTGCAGGGGTAGCAGGAGTCTGGCCAGAGGGGCAGGTGGGTGGTGGGCAGTGGCTGGAGCCTTGTGCCCAGAGACGGAGCAATCCTGCACTGCCAGTCAGCTCACCCAAAGGCCATGAAAGGGCAATGGGAGTAGGCAGTTCAATTCCATCAAATTGTTTGGGTTTTTTTTTATTGGGGGAGAACCTAAGCAGAACTTACATTATTTCCATACCCACTTTAGAATTACATCTGAGGCAAACCTTGAAATAGATTGATGTCCTTAATTCTAGGGTATTCAAAAAAGTCTTTCTTCTCTGCTAGTTGAATTTTTCTGTTAAAGATTTGGTGTTTTACTGCAAAGATAAACTGCAAGTTCCCAATCTTCATTAGTACCTGCAGCCCTGATTTTAGCAACCTCTCCTAATCATACACATAAATCAATCCCTTTAAGTGGTGTGTCACAGTAATGCTGAAAGAATACTTCATCCATTAATAGCTACAAATAGATAGGCTAAATAAGGTGGTAGAATTTTTTAAAAAATTGTTTTATTTTGTTTTGTTTTGGGTTTGTTTTTTTTTTTTTTTGTGATACAGAAATTTATCTCCCTTCAGGCTGTGCTCCAATTTATTCTGTGTGTATCAGGCAAGAAATATTAGTCCAGATGGAGTCATATGTCTACATATGTCCATTTGTGACATTCTCAAATGAAGCTAGATGGCCAAAACACATTTAGAATTTAACTTAGTTCAACTAACCACATGAACAAAATTTGGAAGGTTTTTGTTGCCTTTTTGTGGACTAACTTTCACCGTAGTTAAAATGGAGTAGTTTCAAAAAGCAGTTCATATATTGGGGTTCGTTTCTCCATAATGGTAGCTCCCACATTTCTGGTAAAAGAAAGCACACTTCTTTTACTTGAAAAGAAATGTGTAAAAGAAGACAATCTAGTCCAGAAACAAATTAAAAACTTATCAGATTGATCTAAAGGGATCTATTTATGTTAAATTTTAGTCTTTATATCTTTTGTAAATGGAAAACTCCTTTTTTTTTGGTGTAAAATCTGGGTGGCACATGAAGACTTTTGTCTTTAGCTTCAGGTTTTTGCCAAGGAAGAACCAGAGTTGTGGGTAAGAAAAACTCTGGAGATGAATAGTGCACTGATTATAATGTTTTTAAAATTTATTCTAAAGCGGCACTGCAAAGCTGTGCTAAACATTGTTACCAGACAATGGAATGTAGGTAGAAAGTAATTTCCCTCATCAGGTACACTCTACATGCCTTCTGCAGTACAAATTAAATATCAGAATCTAAGAACTAGAATATTTTAAAAGTTTTTTTTTTTGGCTTTCACATGTTGTTACTCAGCTACCTGTCACTTCAGACTATCTGTCACACTGTTGGTGTATCTTCTCTTAAAACAGGAAAATTGCAAAAGCAGCATATGAGAGTACACCCAGCTGTATGATAACATACAGTTGTAATCTGATGGAACATCATTCAACTGCATATGCAGGGTTGCTGTGCTCAAAGGATAATGTATTGAGAGATGATTGATTCTTATTTATACATACTGATTCTTACTGGATTTTATATTGCAGGCATGTAGACAGCGCCTCTGATTTTGTAGCCTCTGTTGCCTTTAATTTTTCTGGCAGTTACTGCTATTTCATCATCTGTGGGACAATTCCTTTATTTGTTACTCTACTCCTGGGCACAGACTCTGCAGTATGATGACTTGCAAGCTCAAGGGTGAAGAGATGCACAGTGCAGCAGCACTGAGCTGCCTTTAGTGAAAAATTTGAAGACCTGATATCTGTAGTTGTCTGACATCCTCCTTGGAGCTGTACTACGCATCTCCAAGAATCCCACATGCCTGTCAAAGGCAGTTTGGGAAGGGAATTGTCACAGTTACCCTATGAAAACTGTGAAGCCATGGTGTAGCAGCGGTGTGAGTGCATGAGGGTGAGGAGGGTGCAGAAGAGGGTGAAAGAATTACATTCATGAATTTTACAGCTACATAATCCTTGCTCTGTATGGATTTATTAGCCTCACCAGAGAGTTCCTACATATAGATCGTGATTTTTGCCTTTCCCCCTCCTACTTTTGCTTCCACAGGAGACAGACATCCATAGTCTGTGCTAGACATGGAAATGTGAGCATTTTCTTATCACTGTCTAAAGGCAGGCAGCAGCACACTGCAAATACAGCATTACATGTTTGTGAAATAAAAGCTCTCAGTTCTTTTGTGTATGATAGACGACAAAATTCTAACCAAAAGAGTGAAACAATTTCTAATCAAGAAAATCTCAGCTTTCCATATCAAATTTCTAATTTATCATAAAATTCTTTTGCCAAAAATGGGCATATTTTAAATTGACTCTATAAAAAAGTTGACTGCATTTTAGCCCTTTTAAAATCAAATTACATACTTCAGAAAACCATATTATCTTTAGAAAATTAATATGTGATAGAAAAGCCTGTGAAGGTTCTTCCTTTGTAAGTTTATACTAGGGCTGAATGCAATATTATATGATCATTTACTTACCATGTTGGTTAAGTTCCCACTGTTTTGAGATGGCTATTTTTTTAGAGAGAGGAAGAGAAGAAGCTTCTCTTCTAAAACAAGAGTAAGTCAGTTGGTTATCAATAGCATGGAATTTATGGCAGTTATGACATCTAAATATGTGTGGGTTTGTTTTGTTTTGTTTATTTTTGTTTCTATTTTTGTCTGTCTTGTTTTTAATGGAATATAATACTGTTTTTCCTTGTACCAGATATTTTCGGTACTGTGTAAAGAAACTTATTCTATACAGTCTGCATCAAATAAATACATTCAGGGTGTTTTTTAATTGAAAAAACACAGAGCTGTTCCTCTGTAAAACTCACAAATTTATGTGTGTGAGAGAAGAAAAGAAAAATGTCTCTGCAAGATCATCCTGGTTCCCTGAAGAGCCAACTTATTCAGAAATACATAAATCAGAGAAACACTGTATAGTTACAGAAATAGTATGGTTTTGAAAATAATGAGATATTGCTACTTCTTGTATTAATAATGACATATTGATTTTTAACTCATGTTTTTGTATGTGTTCATGCATTTTTATAAAAATACAGACACGTAGAAAACACATGTGCACACACATATATATGTGTACAACAAAATATTTCACATTTCAGTACAATAAACAATAAATTACTGTGTGGCATGTAATACAAGAATGTGCTATTCATGAGGTCATAAATCTCTATCCCATTTCTCCTGCACCATCAAAGAGAACGATGTGACAGTATGGGACAAAAATCTCTGTATTTGCAGTGCAATTGTTTCTCATGAATGAAAAAAAAAAAAACAACCAAAAAAAACCCAAAAAACAAACCCATACACTGCCAAACCCTCAAAAAAAACCCTCATTAAAAAAGTCTAACAAACAAAAACTCCAGACAACAAATCCTAGATTAAAGTGAATTTCTTTTCCTTAAGACTGCAATTTTCTAGCTATCAGAAAGCATGCAGATATCATGCTTCCCACTCTGTCCCTATTGGGTAGAGTCCCTTCTCTCTGTATCACAGGTTCCATAAGCTGTAGTTTAGATGTAGACTGAAAATTACATCAGTGAGATTTTCAGTTGTTTAACTCTAGTGTAGTTGTTAACTAGTGTAATTGAGTTATTGTAAGTGTCAAGATGATAGTGTATCTTCATCTGTCCATGAGTTTGGCTCTCTCTCTGTCTGTCTCCTTCAGTATTCACAAATCATCTGTGGTTTTGTGTCTGCACTTGTGTGTATGCAGACATATAAATAGTAGTCTCCACACATTATGTTTATGTAAGCACAAGATAATTTCAATAATAGGGAAATTTATATGTTTTAACAATAAAAAAGATATCTATTTACATGAAAAGATAATGAGGAAGCTGTTGAATTGTATGAGGAAAAGTCTGTGAAACAACAAATGAGAAAACTTTCTTTTGAAAAGTGAGAAGGATATTTAGTTCCTTAAAAAAGCTGAAGTGGGTGAATGTATGTTCTGCTTTAACCAAATCTGTTTAATCTTTTGTTGAGATGCTCCCAGATTATGAACTTGATAGAGTAAGTACATCAAACATTCAAACCTTTCTGCTCACTTACTAGTAATAAGCACTTTGTAAAAGGGCAGGGCTTTCCTAGCCTTGTAGTAACAGAGAAAAGCATGTCATTATTTCTCTCTCCCTTTCATTTTTTATTTTTTCTTTTTTTTTCCTTTTCTTTTCCTTTTCTTCTTTTCCTTCTTCATTTTCTTTTTCTTTCTCTGTCTTTCTCTTCCTGTAAATCTGCTCTCGAACACAGCTGCTGGCAATATGTTAAGTGCTTTTGGGGAGTAACTTGTCATCTGCTGATGATTTTATACCTTAAAGGGATAAAGAGAGAAACTTAAAGTATAAAAAAAATTAAATCTCTCTAAAATGTAGACCCTCCCCCTCAAATATTTTTCTGCTTGTAACTTCCATTATGATTTCAGCTAAAAAAAAACTAACCCAAAACAGAAAAAGAAAATAAACCCTCAACAAATGAAAGTACCCCAAACCTTGTCAGACCCCCCAAACCTAAGCATATTTTAATACTACATATTGAATGCAGAAAACACTGAATTCAGCTCTAATCATTATCTAACCTTTTTTCTACAGTTGTCTACCTGACAATCTGACAATATCTGCTTGCTCTCCTTCATGAGGTAGTCATATTCAATTCATTGAGTTGAGAATCATACTGAACAATGATTTGGGAAAACAGGAAATGGCTTGAATTCTGTGTGTTAAAAAAAAAAGGGAAATACTCATAAAGAGCTGAAATACTATTTTCTCATCTTCAGGTAGAAAAAAATAGACATATCTTGATTATCACTGCCTTTTTTTACTTTTTTCTTCACTTCATTCTGGAATTACCTCCAGTCACCTGATTTTCTTGTATTAAAAAGCAGACAAGAGAAACGGTAACTAAAAGCATGAAGAAAAGAGGCAGGAAAAGGACAAATGATTAAAAACACGGAGAGAAATGAAGGAAGGTTCTGCTATATATTTTCACATATGATGGAAAATTTGCTAATAAAGATTCAGAAAGAGCTTTTTTCTGAAAAGAAAGTTCCACTGAAAATCCTGCAGCTATCCAAGCATTGACAGAATGCAACAGACAGGTCTGTGAGACTGTAATGTGATAAGGCAATCTTAACTGATTGCCATCTGTCTTCTTGTGAACCTTTTTGAGCTTCTAATTCATGTGGTTGAATATTAGAATGCTCCATGCAGAGCAAGGTTTATTAATGTGGGTTTCCCTCTGTTGCACTGTTAAGAAGATATTTATGATTGTTAAGTCTTATGTAAACAATTGACTGCAAGTTGTTAACAAAATCTTGTATGCAAAAATGACATATTGGGAAAATGTGCCTAAAAATTAATGACATGGCAGTGGGAAATGCAATACATTCAGGTGACACTGTCCATTAATGTTTTCTGGGCTATCAATTTTGCTTGATTCAACATGAAAATACTCTGTTGCTCTTAACACGATTGCTGTATGTAGGCAATTCTATTTAGAAGTGCATCCAAGCTTTTTTAGTCATACAAATAGGTAGTAGGTATGATTCAGCAAGGGTTTCAAATGCCATGAAGTCTAATGTAATTGCCTTGCAGCCAAAACTCTAAGCTTAGTCTTCTACAGTGAGCTGACACTTGCTCATCTAGGAAAAAACTTGAAAGTAATAGTTGTTAGATTGCCTCTCAGTTCATCATGACCTGCAGCTTTACTTGATTTGGGAAATGAAAGGTGGCCATGCCCTCACTAAGAGGGGAAATCCACAGAGGGCACAAA
>VZUA01094805.1:7465-26958 GCA_013401035.1 Horornis vulcanius
CTGGGGGAAAGCTTCCATTTGCCCTGCTGGTGTTGGCAGGGGTTCCAGCTCTCAGCACATCCTGTCATCCCCCGCCTCACTGGCGTGTTCTTCAACACCCTTCCACCCAACAGTGGCAACTCAATGAAGCACTGCCACAATTTAAATAGTTATTTGCATTTCATTAGCAATGACAACATTTATTTTAATACAGTTAAATCAGAGTAGCATTTAATTTAATTTTAACAAGATTGTTATTAAGCTAACCATCTATCAATTGATTGCTGAAGAGACCACATTGTGAAACAAATAAGTTGAGAAATAAATCTTGTTGCCAGGCCATTAATGTAAAAATCACATAAATAATAAACGTCTAATTAGGTTTTCTCTAATGAAGAGCTCCAACTGTTCACTGACATCCTCTAGGATGGCTGGGGCCTTCCCAGGCTGGCTATTAGGGGAGAGGAGCCTGATCCAAGCACCCAGAGAGCTGTACAGACATCCCCAGGTTGGGCAGCTGGGTTTAAAGAGAAGCCCAGCCTCCCCATGTGCTGCCTTGCTCTGCACCCCTCCAGGCACTGGGTGCTCAGAGATCTGAAGCACCTCACTCAGGTGTGGGTAGGAATCCAAAAGTCAGGAAGCAGGGATAGCAGGGATCCAAAAGTGGGAATACAAAAGTCAGGTGGGAATCCAAAAGTCAGGAAGTACCAGGGGATGCTCCTGTCAACACCATTGGACTGCACGATGTGGGGATCATTCCCTCAATAAGAGCCACATCTTAACATTGTCCTCAGCAGTTTACCACATTTTCCTGCAAATTAGCCTGCATCTGGAATACCAAAACCAGGTCAGTTACAGCAAATACAAACATTTCCTTTTCTAGTATTGCTAAAGACTTGTAATTTTCATCCATCTCTAAGTGTGGATATCACTTTCAAGGGGGTTGTTTGTTTGCTTATTTAAACACAGATCTCTTAGGGAGATCTTTTTCTGACCATCTGCTCTGTCCAGCTGTACAAAAAAGACCAAAAAACCTCATTCAGACAATTGTGAATCAAGCCTGCAAGTTCTGCTTAAAGCATATCAAAGTACCTGCAGGCTTGATTTAAAGCCTTGAAGTGACAGAAAGTCCACCAAATCCCTACAAAAATTGCTCCAATGGTTAAAACTGCCCATCATGAAAAATGTACACCTTTATTAAACCTGAATTTTTGTTGCTTTAATGTTTATTCACTGTCTCTTCCCATACCTTCTTTTACCAGCCACAGTAATCCCTCAGCCTATTCCTCACAGAAGCTGAAGCAGAGCCTGCCATCAAGTGCAGGCAGGAGCTCTTCTCTGTACCAGCATGATTTTTGGAGGGAAACCAGAGCAATTTTAAGGAAAAAGGGTCAGAAAGCCAGTTTACTAAAATGCAAATGAGTCACAGCACAAATTTCCTTTCTAAAAAATAACAATAACCCATAGCTCACATACCTCTTACCCTTAAAAATAACATGAAAATAAGATTGACTTCACAGAGCCCATATCCTCAGATAACCCACACAAACTGCATTTTGCCCAGAATTTTCCATACAGGCACATAACCCCTCTTGCAAGTGGATCACTGGAGGAGAGGGAGTTGTGTTCTCTTGGTTCAGTTTATGGATCACCAATGTGCATATCAATATCCAGTGATTGTCCAGTGAGAAGCTGCTGTCCCTGCTGGAGTTGTCAGAGCCTCCTAAGAGGTCCTGTGCCTGCATCACATTGGGAAGGTGGCACCAAAGGCCCACCACCACAGGCACTGGCAGCAAGGAATGAAGGGTGAGAGGGGACGTGGGGAAGCTTGGAACTATGCACACACACCCCCTTGCTCCTTCCAGCTCCAAGGGGAGCTAGGGGAGCTTTTCCAGAGGAACCAGACCCAAAGTAAACTGTGCTGGGTTAGTCACACCCATTAGATAACCTGGGCCTGCACACTTGAGCTCTTGCAGTGAAGGCAGCTGCAGCTCACACTGAGGCACAAGGGCTCATAGAGCTGAGACCACTCTTCTACTGCAGTGACACCTGTCCAAGGGATCAGACACAGATTCAGACCAATTTTGCACAATTCTACTGCACCATTCTGAGGCAATGAAGCCACCAGAGTCGATGACAGTAGTGTCCTGTCTCCATGTGACCATTCCACTTGGTGTTCAGCTCCAAATCCAACCCTCTCCAGTGTCTCTGCCCACCTCACTTGTTCGCACACAGGGAGCAGGCCTTGAGCAGAGCCTGCAATGACACAGCACACAGAGCCCTAATTACAATAAAAGCAGCAATGTGGATTTGTCAGTGTTACGTTACACAGATCAGAAGCTGTGATTTTTAAGAAGGAAGCAGGTGTTTTGGAATATGATCTATTTTTCCAGGGGGTTAAGATAAGTAGTTTTCAGCTAATTATTTTGTGCCAAACCAAGCAAATCATCTCAAAAGTGAACTAGTCAGCTTGGAAGACTCTCAAGATTTGATACCAAATTTAACACTTGACATTGAACATAGAGCAGGATGAGTGGTGGCAGCAAGGGATCTATCCTGCTTCAGCTGAATTGCTAACACCAGGGCTACAGCTTGTAGCCAGGTGCAAGGTAACCACACTTTTTCTTGCATCTTTCCAGTATTGTTTTCCAAATAAGTAACTTAAACACATCTGGGAAGAAAACTGAAAAGTGACCAATTGAACAAAAACCAGAAAATGTGAGGGGCCTTGGACTATACAAGCTGTTGGAGTCTGACTGAAATAGCCAAGGGATGCACATGGGTGTAGAGGCTACTGCAGGCTGGGAAGAAAAGCTTTCAGCCACAGAGCCAAATAACACATATCAATCTCCTCACTACCAGAGGATGCTCCTTCCATGAGGCCATGGATACCCATCATCCCTGAAATGACCAGCACGCAACAGGTTAAAGCAGTTATACTGAAAAGGGAGAGAGGCTGCAGTGCAAATACTGTTATACATCACTCACAAAAGAGTCAATTATTAACTCCTCCTAACTGGCTGCAACTCCCATCCCACCTCAGGCTTTGAAAGGAATGAGTGACCACACTTGGAGGTTTAACAGTGCAATCTCCTCCCCACATGACTAAGCAGGACTGTACCAACACCACCCATCCACCAGCTCTTTTGGTCATGGCAGAGGAAAATTCACTTTCTCGGCTTACCATCTTGCAATAAACTTCCAATGGAAATGCTTTCTCCCTGTAAGAAAGAGCATTTTGAGAAAACACCCACAAATCCCTCCCAAGGCCTTTGGGAGAGCCCTGAGAGCTTCCTGCCAATGCCTACCAGCCAGGAGCCATCCACGAGGGCTCTCACCCTCCTGTGTGCTTGTGGCTATGTGGTGATGACCACAAAGAGCCACCACCAGCACACAAGGACCACTTTCTTTCTTGGAAGGGAACAACAAAAAGAAATCTTGAGTTGATGGTAACAGGACTTTCTGTGTAGTTTTCGCAGGTTTGACGCTGGCTAAACACCAGTGCAACCATAAAGGAATCATTTATTCATTCTCCTCTGTTATAGTTGAGCAGAGGAGGGGGAAAGTACAATTAAAAAGGGGTTCATGAGTTGAGGTAAGGATTGGGAAGAAACACTTTAAGGGCAAAACAGGCTCAAACCTTAAAAGGTACAAAGAAAAAATTATTAACAGAAGTAAAAGAGGATAATGAGAACTAAACAAAACCTTTAGAACACCTTTACCCACCCCCCCTAGCTCTTCTTTCCTTCCCACTGACAGCACAGGGAGACAAAACATGGGGTTTTTAATCAGTTTGTCACTTCTAAAAAAAAATCTTTCTTCAGTTGGCTTAGGGAGAGGAGTTTCTTTTGCTGTGCCTTGGGGTCCTTTCTACAGGAGACAGTTCTCTGTGAATTTTTCCAATGTGGTTTAAATTTTCACCAATAGCAATCCTGCCCTAACCTGCTGCAACATAAGCAAAGTTCCTCCCATGGGCAAAGCAGTCTTCCCACAACAGATTTTTTGGACCATTTGGTTAAACCACAGTCTTTTAAGGATGAGCTGTTCTAGTATAAAAGCAAGGATCCTCTTCCTCTATCTCTGGAAGCAAGGGTTCTCTCTCTATGTTCAAGCATCTCATCAGATCACAGCTTCTCAGCATCCACACGCTCCAGCACAAGCACCTTTCTCTCATGGGCTGCAGGTGAATTCTGCATTCCCCCAAGCATGTAACGAACTACAGGGTAACAGTTTGTTGCATTACAGCCTGCACCATGGCCTGCAGAAGAATTTCAGCTCCAAGGCCTGGAGCATCTCCTCTGCCCCCTCCCTCCTTTGCACCAACCTTTGTGTTGCCATGTTCTCTTCATGTATTTTCACCTTTTCCTTTTCTCTGACTCAGGAGAGAATTGGTGTCTGTAGGTTCATCTGTCCTCAAGTTCTATCAATTGAAAAGTTTTTATAGAGTTCTGCAGTGTTGAAAGCTTGATCTCCTCTGGGTTCTCCATTGGGGAATTTGTCACTATCCCTTTCATTGCTGACCACATTGTCCCCACCAGCACGGTGCAAGCCAGACCAGCGCCCAGCTCCATTTAGTTCCTCTCTTCATGTGGGGTGCCAAAAAGGAGAAGCTGCTGCCAGTGCTTTTGCCTTGCAGTGTGGCAGGCTAGAAGGGGCCAGGCAGGCACATTCCATCACTGGCCAGGCCAAGCAGCAGCAGCTGCATGGCAGCTTCTGGCTCTGGCCGCTCTTGGCCTCGGGGCCGGTCCCGGTGCTGGGATGGCGCCTGGCAGCATGGCCAGGAAAGGGCCCGGCAGCACCCTCACCACCCCTGGGACGTCAGAAAGAAAGAGTTCCCTCAGTTTTGTCTTTCTTAAATATGTTATCAGAGAGGCATTACCAGCTTTTCTAATTGGCTTAGCAGTGTGCCTATTCTCAGAGCCAGCCAGGGATTAGTTTTGCTAGGCACTGAGGAAGCTTTTAGCAGCTCCTCATAAAAAATCACTCCTGTGGCTGGCTTCTTCCCTCCTCATCTAAAATCAAGCTATGCAAAAACCACCACAGCAATGCCCTCCTATCTCATCTGCTCTACCTCACTTGTATGTGCTCCTCTGCCACCTGAGCAGTGCAGTATTTATTACTCAGGAGCAATGTACCAGGGAGGGTCTCACAGGAAGCAGGAGGACTTTACTGCTGTCCCTTCATCTCTGAAGCAGGCCCACTTGATCTCCCAGTCCCTAGAAGCACAGCAGCCACCACTGAGGGCAAAGGTAAGATCCTGCTCCAGACACATCCCCTTGGTCTTGGCAGGCAACACACTCTGCCCTTGTACACATCAGGAGACAAGGGCAGCTTTTTGGGAGCACTCATTTCTTGCTTAGTTTCATAAAACACTACCAATAACCACATTACCATCTAGTAATCGATAATTAACTCTGTAAGCTGAGGGAGCCACATGCTGACTTAGGAATTACCTTCTTTCCTGCAAAATTCTTCCCCCAACAGGATTTACTAAAACCTGCTCAGCCCAGCATATCAGTTTTCAGGTAAAATTTGCAAAAAAAAAGGGGGAAAGTAAAGCAAAGCACAGCAAGCATGCAACAATGTTGTTGTGAGCTCAGATGATGTAAAATGAATTAATTCAATTCATTCTCAAATTTAATTGGCAAGATTTAATGGTTCACATTGAAAGCATGAATAACTATTTTGTTCTGTGAATGACTATAGTTTAGTGACTCGATGTCAGTGTATTTTGCCCAGGGTAAAACTTGCTATATGAATTATTCACTGCTGGGTGAATGAAATGAACGGGGGTCATGCTCATAGACAGGATGCCAGCTGTGGTTATTTGACGTGGCAGGGCACACTTGATGCTGATAAAGGACAATAGTTAATTTACAATGTGGTACTGGGGCTCAGTCATTCTCCTTAAGATCTTTATAGAAAGCATGGCACTTTTTGTCATGTACTCCACATTAAGATGGATTCCGTGTGCCAAAAAACACTGAAGCATAGCTCACTTTTAAAAATGTTCAGTAGTTTAAAGGCAAAAAAAAAATAATCTACCTTCCTGTCTTGTTTGGCTGAAGCATTGCTCCAAAGAAAATGTGTTTAAGAGCAACTTAAAAACAAATGAAGGAACACATCTATATATCACTTGAGCATCTTGTCATAGATGCAGTAGTTGATAACTCTTAGGAACCTCTCCCTGATAGGAAAGGATCTGGAAGCCTCTCACACACTGAGGTCTCAGACTAGGAATAATAGAGGTTTTACCTAAGCTTTTATTTCCAAAGCCGAGAGAGAACATACTGGACGAAGTCTCTGCACTAAAGTATTTACAATGAGCAACAGGAGTAGGATATTTTCCCAGTCTTCTTAAAAACCTGTTGCTTTAATACAAGTAATTTGTTATCTGGAAAGACAGATTTGATGCAATTCAGCTTGATCTGACAAATGGGCCACAAAAGTTTACTTATGCATACTAATGATACATTCATCTTCACTTTACACTTCTCAGCTGCATGCTTATTGCAAACATCTGTGTTGCTGAAATGACTGGCATTACAACTTATTTATATGGTTTAAAACTAGTGATGAACAAAAACTGAGAGAGCAGGGAGGGGCTGTGAATGGGCTGAATCAATGTCTTGGTGTATGGAAATAACTTCATCGGTAACTTCCAAACCACCAGCATGGCACAAACCTTGTGTGCATGAGTATTGCATTGATAATACACCTATTTAGTATTTACAAAAAAGGCTAGAGGAAATGTAACTAAAAGACAGCTTTGATATTTCTCCTTGGCTTCCAGATCTATCAGGTATTTTCTTTTAGACCAGACAACTCTTCTGCTTTGTAGCTGCATGTGAAATATTCAATTTCTGCACTCAAGTTAGGCATTTGACTTCCCCATGGAGATCCTGGATACAGATTAGTATACCAAAAAAGCTCACAAGTGGTCTTCAGAGTCCTTCTGTCCTTGGACATCTAGGTATTATCATTATTTGACTGCCTCTATGCCATGACATTCTTCATAGTCACATGGAAGATCTCAGATAGCCTCTAGCTAGGTTGTGAGCAGCTAAAGCCTTTGCCATAAACCACTTCATATCTAAGCTCTTTAAACAGATTCATGGCTGGCTTGGTTGACAGTTTTCATGTATCTCAGTATTTACAGTAAAATTAGCAGGTCTGTGTATTCATGTTAAGCTAGGAGAATGCGAGAAGTTAGTTTTGAACACGGTGTATGATCCATCTCTCAGTGCCCATGTGCTACTCTGCCACAGCATCCACAGTAATGTGTACTGAGAACATGCACCACAAGCTAAGTAGTATAAAATAATGTCCAAATGCTTGCAAAAGCTTCCCACTCACACAATTCCCTGTCTCAAAAACCTCTGGTCATGAACCCTTCTGCAAGGTATTTCATTTCATCACCTATTTGCTTAATTGTTGCAAAAACTTCAGTACCAAACTATGGGCCATGTCTTCACAAAGGAGCAATGACAAGCCCCACGACACCATGCTGCTCACTGCAGAAGCAGGTGCCAGCTGACAGACCTGCTTCACATCTGCCTCCTGCTGATGCAGCCCCACTCCTCCTTGCTGTTTCTCTACTAACACCGTATAAATCACTGAGAAACTTGGATAAACTTGGCAAGTGCATTTCAAATCCCAAGAGCTGCCCAACTGAGTTTGTGTTTTCACTTGAGGGCACTGTGGAGATTGCTTTCCCACATTGAGGGTCAGCTCATAGGGAAGAGCTGAGTAGCCCCACAGAAGCTACTCCAACAATTTCTTCCCTGCACTTCTGCTCCAGAGGCACTGAGAGCCTTCTCTCAGGCTGGACCTGTGGCCATCTCAATTGCACACTTGCATTTTATGTGACTGCATTATACTTGCATATACCATTATTAACTAAAACTACAAGAATATAGAAATGCATGCATTGTTAGGAAAGGTGAAAAGTGGGAGCTCATTTTGCAGATACTGATTTCAGCAGGCTTAAACATATCCACTCAACTAGCACATCAACTGGCACTTGGGGCTCACTGGCTCAGGTCTGAGTTACACTATTTCACTTGCCATTTCCTTGCACACTCTTCTCCCCAGGAACAAAGATGTAAGAGAGAGGAGCTCATTTCCATACCATTTCCCACCCTCTGTCTACAGCTCTGGCAAACACAAGAGCAGCACAGGTGCCTGACTGTGTGGAGCACCTGACAGGGAGAGGCAGGGCAAGAAGCATCACGCAGGGGGCACAGCAAGGGAAGGCAGGGCACTTGCCACAGCCACGGCAGGAGCTCTGCTGCCTGAGGGGCCGGCTCCAGCCTGCGGAAAAGGCACATCAGATACTCCCTCCAATACTAACTCATCTGCAGGGATAAGGAAGGCAAGGGGGAATATGGGAAGAAAGAAAACCAGCTGACTAAGAAGGAAGAGTAAAGTAACCCAAACAAATGCAAAGTAAAAAACCCAGCCCACTTCCCTGATTAATTCTGGTCGCTGCATTCACCAAAAAAAGGCTGGATGGGACAGCAAAGCAGAGCATGCAACTGTGCACAAAGGACACATGAATCAAACCCTGTCTCACTGCCACCTTCTTACAGAGATGCTCTGCAAACATGGCCCACTTCTAAAATAGCTAACAAAGGCTGCATGTCGCAGCACTCATGCAATGGCACAACCAGAGGGTGTGCAGGGAGAATTCGCTCCTCTTTAGCCCTTTCAAAAAGAAGAGTCTGCGCCACTCTGAAGCCTACAATAGAGAAGCTATTAACTTGAGCTATGCTTTCCAACCCCTGCTATGTTATTTTCAGGGCTGACTGCTGCAGACTGAAGAATAATTCCTAATTTTTCTTTCTTTCTGTAAGCTCTGAATGTTTATTTTGTGTAGACATCTGTCCAATTTCAGGTAATTTCACGTCTGGAATGTCTACATAAGTAGGTGTGTGGGACTATCACAAGGCAAAAAGTAAACATTGTTACAGGAATTGCTTCTTAAAGCTGAGGACTTTTCACAGAGAAGATTTGTGCCTTGGTGTATGTGTGCTATTGACAAAGATATACTGCATTCAACAGATCTGCATTTTGTTAGTTTGTTTCAATTTCTATCAGGAGTATAATCTGTCATGCACAGAAAATCCCTTTCATGGGGAAAAATGAGAGCTACAGAGCTCTTCGCTGCTTTCTTTGTTGTGGTTGTTTCAGGTACATTACCGATGAATAATATCCTACAACAAATTACAAAGATTGCGGTAATAAATATTGATGATGCAGTGAGCCACTGGATTGCTAAACAGTCATTCCACAGCACCATCTCAAAGCAGAAGCACACTGAACTATGCCATTCCTTGCTGCTTCCAACTCCTACTGATGCTGATAACTTCCTTCAAAGTACAGTTGGATGAAATGTAAAGAAAAAGCTAAAATAGTGCACCTTGCTGTCCATGCATACTCAAGTGCCAATCAGCTAAAGGCCATCTGGGAGCAGAAAGTCACAGCTATTGTCTTCTTTCACAGTACATACTGCCATTGCTGGGATGGGATCTTTTGAAAACACACATGCAAAGTGCATTCTGTTACTTAACTTTGGGTTTTTTTCACTGTATTATGAAGGAAAGCTACCCTTCCCATGCCTGCTTTCATCTGCCCTGTCCAGACAGAGAATAACACAAAAAATTCTTTTCAGAAGTTTGCTGAATTGATGGATGGAACAAGCTCAGAGCTGATTACTGTCTGCTTCACTCCAAGCACAATGCCTGGGGAGGTGACAGCACCAGCCGCTCACCCCTCTGGTATAGCTACAGCAAGTCATTCCTGGTAGCACTGTCTGCTGCCTCCTCGACTCCAGCTCACAGTCCATCCATTTGTAGAAAATCCAAGTCCAGCTACAATCATGCAAAAGCACCAGGCACCAGTGAGGGGATCAGATGAGATCTTTTCGAATTTCCAGTGGGCTAGGAAGTTCCTCTAAGTAACTGAAGGATTGGATAGCTGCAATGTCCTTTTTTATTCAATGGAGAGCTCACAGGATGACTGAATTAAAACCACAGTACTCAGAGAATTCCTCCTCTTTGGTCCCTGTGTGACATTTACCTGTTGACTGTACCAATGCCTACATCTCCAAGGTAAAGATCCTAAGCTAAGCAGCAGACTTATGCCTGGCTTTGGGCAGCATGCTCCTCAAGCAATCCACAACAGAAGAGTTTGGCTTTAGCTGCTAGCAAAGCACTCCAAAACATGTCACTGCACATCCTTATCCCAGCACTGTCTCTTTGGTTTGGACAAATGGCCCCCAGGGGTCAGGGCTGCAATTTTGTGCGTCTTGTGACTGCTTCTTTTTTTACTGTGATTATTGTGAAAGTAGTCACTGTATTGTGCTGCTTAATAATAGAGCAGAAAAGCTTCTGGAGGTTCCAAAGCAAAGGTCCTAGGGCTGAAGTCATGTGGATGCACATAACACATGCACATATCTGGTTACTCCTGTCACACAGATTTGTTCATTCACTTGTCTTTGTAAAAGATGAGAGGATTGGGAGAGTAGATTTTTACCTCACAAATGTCTTGATTTTACTTACTTGTCCCCAAGTGTCCTGGGCCCCTTGGAGAGCCATCACCCCCCACCCCCATCTGCTTAGAGCATAAATGCCAAAACAAACATGTTAGATACAGAGACGCTGCTCTGATTATTGTAGAGCCTATTTTAACAGATGACTTTTGTCTATGAAGTAATGTATGTGGGAAACAGAGATACACATCACACGTTTAGGAAGCTCAGAAAACTGTGATACTTCTAGGAATACAAATTACATAGGTTTAAGTACATTGCAGAATTTCTATTATCACCCTGTTTAGAAAATCCTTGTGCTTGGATTTCAATTCAGCTTTTCTACTGAGTACCATTTAAATGGCTAGCTGAAAAAAAATGTTCAATTACCTTCATGAATGTGGATATTCCCTGATATCTGTTGTACAGATGCACAGGATTACAGAGGATTTTGTTTACATAGGCATTGGAAAGTTTGTTGTGGTTCACATACAATGCAAACATTTCAGCAATTTTTCAGCTGTAAACACCAGTTGGTGAAGTTGTGCATCAGTCACTCAGTATGGCCTTTAGATGCAATGGTTTTGTTTAAGCACCTACAATCTCTCTCAGGCAAATCAACAGTTACGTGTGGTCATAGGTCAGAGACAGAAATCATGACTGGAGCCCTCTTGATCCTGAGATAAACAGATGTTTGATTGTTCAGAATCTTCTTATATAAGGAGTTCAAAATTCCCAGATCTAGGCACTGACTGGTCTGGGTGTGAACACAGCCCAGCTCCCTGGCCAATGATGCATCTGCATGTAGGGTTGGAAGGGATTGGTTGAGGTCTCTGAGTTTAAATCTATCCTATGATTGTTCAGCTAGGGACTTGTTTATCAAACTAGCAGAGCCAAATTGGGTTTCTTATTATAGCCACATTTATCTGTCCAGCTACAGACTAGCTGTACTGTGACAATCTACCAGCTAGGTTTCCATTATTTTATATGTAACAGTAAGCGATCAGCTGTAGAAGGGACATTTGCAAGTGTGAAAGCAAATGAAAGTGTGGGGGAGGAAGAAGGAGGGAAAATGACAAGTGCTTTACTGAAGATCTCAGCAAAATATTGTTTGTTACTAGACAGGATTTTTCACAACAAAATTATTCAAAGAGAAGGGACACACCAGGGAGGACACGGACAGAGCTGTGATCACAGGAGCAGAGCTCAAAGATGGTGTGGATTCAGACTATTCAGAATCATCACAGCATGGGCTCTTCTAAAGATCATCATCTATTTTTCAACTGACACCCACAGATCAAAATACTGCCTGTATTTGGTGAAATCTAATCATCTAGTTATTGTCACTTGTAACTATTGGAGTCCAGAAGCTGAAATAATATTTGGTTAAATTAGTGTTGGTTATCTCTATAAAAGTCCTACCCCACTCCTGCTGATTTTAGAGTATATTTGAGGTCTGCAAGTATGGATGGATGACTTGAAACTCCACTGTACCTTATATCCATAGGTGGAGATCAACTGTACTGAAAAGTTACTGAAATGGAAGAGCGAGTCTCTGGAAAAGCCTGAAAGGGAAAAACCAGCCTGTGACGTTTTTTACTATGAAGGAGGGATGCGACATAAGAAAAAAGTTTGGATGTCACATGGGTTGAGACTTGCAGAAGGTGGGGAAAAGTACTCTCCTAAGGACATATTTTTGGAGTTGCTGTGGGAAATCTCTCTGCAGGCAGATCTTGCTGTGGGGGAAGCTCACACCCTGCCGTGAGGGAGGACTGGCCCATTTGGAGCTTAGGATAAACACTTGGCAGGAAAGCAAGCTCCATCAAGGATCTGTATCAGGACTGGGCATGTCAGTCCTGCAAAGATTAACACATATGCTAAGCTTTCTGCACATGAGTGTTCCCACTCTAATTCATGGGTGTAAACATATGCGTGTGCGTAGAATCAGGACCTCAGTGCCTTTCCTCTCTAGATCACATGGAAGTTTTTCTGACTGTAAATGTGCAGGAAAGGTTTTGAGCAGAACTAAACAGCTTCTGCTACAGGCCAGAGTGTTTTGAGACCAGCACATAGTCAGAAATGTGACTGGCCCATATGCCTTATTGTCACAAGATTCCCTCAACAAAAGTGACCCCGATAACTAGGAATTCTTTCATTTTTTAAATTTATTTTTTTGATTGCTGCTAAACTTGTTTCTCATATGCTTAAATGTACCTTTATATGATGGAGAAATTCCTTAATCTAAATTCAACAACACATTAGCTTGTAGTCTATGAGAACCATGTAAAACTAATTTGAACAATTATTTATTTTATTACAGTTTTGTCCAAATTACTTAAGATTGTTCACAATTTCTGCGGAATTTTTGCTTACATATCCCTTATTAAGCCCAGTTCTTTAAAGATTTGATCAGGTTTATATCATTATCAGTATTCTTGTCAAGGGAATTCAGAATATTTTGAACAGTGGCTCATTACAGGTGTTATGGGCTTTTTATTAGTGTTCTTGAATTATGACAATAACATGTCTAATCCCACTTTGTTATAGCACATTTGATCTGCTCTTGAGCTGATGGAACTTGAATTTTGAAGCAAAATTATCAAATCAGATGTGGTCAGAGCAGTCAGTTCTTCAAGCACTAACAGTTTTGATATTCGGACCAAATATTTTTGTACTTCACCAACAACTTTCCTTTACAGAAAAATAATTTGTGTGCTATCTGACCAATGTGTTGTTTGCAATCATGATCAGGAAAGCTGCTCCATGTACAGCAGGAATTAACCTTTCTGGGTCTCAGCTGACAGCCTTAACCAAAAGCATTTCTCCTAGGCAGGAGGAGGTCTCTACACCAATTACTGCTGCATTTTACAGGCAAGGATTTGGGGGGAGGGAACAACTTTGAGGAATGGATTCTACAGATGATTCAGTTGAATCATGAGTAAATCAAAAGGAAAGATGAAAAGAATTCCTAGGAAAGTATTTATAAACCCATGGGACTGAATGACAAGCATCGGAGATTGCTAACAGAGCTAGTAGAGGGAAGTGCGATACCTTGAGCAGTGATTTTTGAAAGTTCATGGAGAACAGATGAGGTGCCAGAGGATTTCAGAGCCACAAAATACAGCACTCAATTGAGTTATAAAAAGGGGCATCCAGGAATTTACTAAGCAATTCATTTAACTTCAATAGCAAGTAAACTATGTAAGGAGTCATAAAGGAGCCATTATGAAATCTTAGAGCAACCCAGAATAATAAATAATTGGGTGGGAAAGGACTTTAAGAGGTCATCTAGTAATCTCATCAAAAATCTTGTAAGAGTTAACATTCAGAAAAATACAGTACTTAGATATGCACATTTCAGCTGGCCTTTTCTACATACCCGAAGAGAGAATTCAGCCTTTTGCCTGGGGAGGGGGAGCATTCCTTGAGCAGAGCCCATTTTAAATAGAGCACTTCCTTGCCTTTTCTGCACAGCTTGGTCTTAACTATTGAGTGAAAATCCTCAGAAGTGACAGGAGAAATTACAGCAGCTGGCACAGGAAAGGAAAGCTGTTAAAGTTGATGATCTTCTTTTTCAAACTAATATTCCTTGGACAGAGACCCAAGTAACAGATTAACTGGGGGTGAACTGTGATAACACTAGCAGCTAATGCTGTGATGGAGGGCTGTGGGGGAAGAGTGTTCTGGTGAAGGGAGATTGTAAAAGAAATTCTCTGCTGCCCAAACCCATAGAGCAACAGAGAGGTCAGCCTGCCTTTGGAGAAGCAAAAGAGGCTGCAGCCAGCACCAGGGGAAAGAAGAACCCCGGCACCTCCAAAATTCCCACCTGAGCCGAGGCAGGTGAGAGGAGCTCACATCCATGCCCACCCACAGGCTGCCACTCCCTTACCTTCCCTGTTCCTCTAACAACACCTCTGAGTGGCCAAGCAAGGGCAGCTCTGCCATGGCTGGGGACAAGGACAAAAGTTACTTCTTTACAGCTTGAAAGGCTCTTTAACCTTTAACTGGAAGGGTTAAAAACCTTCATTTCAACCCATGCTTCTGTGAGCTTTTGAATAGTCACTACAATGTTACATAGTAATATTTGGGTCTCAAGCATTGTACTGAGTTTTGCAGAATAGTTCAGGAGATCCAGGGAAATACTGGGTGGCACATTAGATTAGAAGAGTAGGATGGGGGCTCTGGTGTTCAGCCTAAAATGTGGAATTGCAGCCTCACCTTGACAGGAGACCACTAACCCTGAAACACCAAAGTGCCAGTGTGGTACAAGAGATTTACTTCTGAGGTGAAATCCTATGGCTTTCCTTGTGCTCACACACAGCTGCTCACCAAAGCCAACCAGCCAAAGCAGTATGAATACTGACTGAAGTGGCAATCTGTGACTGGAAAACCTATCTAGGATGTTGCTCAGCCAGGTACATGTGTATTTTTCCCCTTAAAAGCAAAATGGCACAAGGTCATTTTGAAAGGACTGAGGAAAAAAACCCAGAAGTTTACTTGTCATTAGATGCAGATAGTAATAACCAAAAGCAATAATCACACCACGTGAGGAAATTAAACACAAACAAACTGCAATGGTAAATGAGAGAGGAGCACTAATTATGTGCAACAGAGTTCTTGTTACATGGCATTCTGATTACCTTAAATTATGTTTTTAACAGCTATCCATTTTTATTTTTACTTCTAAAACAGGAAGTTCTTGTCAAGTATTGACGTCAGCTAGCCTCATCAATTGTTCCTGTAATAGCTCAACTACCACTACAGCCACAAATGCTATGAGAGAGCTAAGTACTCCCTGCACAAAGGTGGCTCGGTTTGGGCATTGCCACAGCGAGTATGCGTGCCTTGTCTTTTACAGAGTAGTAATTGATATTGATTTTTTGTGGCAGAGGTTCCCTCCCGCTATGCACTGGTCTTTATTTAAAAAAAGAAAAAAAAAAGTTAAAGACATGATGATCCATCTTGAAAATAAATATATGGGGGTTTTTTTTCTTCTTTAGAAAATGCAGTGAATTCAGTATTCATTAGATGTGCTGGACTGACTCCATGGCAGACCTCCAGCACGGTCTGCAGGAGAAGAAGTCTCCATGTGGAACTGTCTGCACCTCTTGCCTGTGCTTTTGGGGCAATCCCTTGGGGCAGCACAGCAGCCCCACATGGACTTCTCTTTGGCACAGGGGCCCCCACCCCTCAGAGGCCATGCACCAAGAGTACCATGACCCACTGCAACCTGGATCAGAGGCTACCAGCTCTGACAGCCAACAGCTGGCAACGTGGCTGCCAGTTCCATGCCCGGGTCACATCAACCCCTGCTGTGTCCTGACCTCTACACCCATTATTTCCTGTTTGTCTTTCCTTTATGTTTATGGCCTTTATTATTACTGAGTCTGGATCCTTCTCTCTCACAGGAGTCCTGGATTGCACTATTTATTTATCATTGCTCTTATTTTGGCTTTAAAAGACATCCACAACTTGGGGATGGGAGGGAAATGGAGGGGGTGGGAGTGGATGCTACCATGAGTGCCTGGTAATGGTTCATTGGAAAATTTCAAGCTGTGCCAGGCTAAACAAAGAAGGCCAGGAGAGCTGAAGAGGCCAACCAAGTGCTTAAACTCCCTGGGGAAGACAAGGGAAATCAACTGAAAACACTGAAATTACACTTTTACTTCCTTCCTGTATATCACACAAGCCCAACTGGGGTTTTACTTCCAGGTGTGAAGAAGGCTTTTACCAACAGGAGGTTTCACTTGGCACCACAGAAGGGGTGGAGGCTATTGGCAAGCCAGCCATGCTCAGAGTCCCACCTGGCATCAGCATGGGGTGCCAAGGCCTCGCAGCATCACTCAGCCCAGCAGCTTCCCAAAGCCACACAGTGCGACTGCTGACTGTGCATCCAAATCCTTGGATTCATTTACTCCTCCTCTGCACCTCAAGAAGGGTTGCACACTCACCAAAACATCTTCACTGGCCCCAGATTTCAAGTGCCTTTGGATGCAGCTTTAGTTTAGGTACTATGTTAATTTACCTTTCACAAACATGAGCATACCTGTTTCAGCTAACTGCTGCACCCACACAGAGAGACTTGAGATGGCAGCTGGCATCTATCCAAGCCTTATGGATAAAAACAAATGTTTTTGAAGGCCTATGGAAATGTATTCTCCCATAAAATGTCCAGCTCCTCTTGCTGCAGCCTGAACTAAAAATATTACAAGTATAGTTCAGGCTTTTGTCATTCCCACTGCCCACGGGAGCAGGATGTGCAGAGGCAGAGGATCAGAGGACATAAAAAGTTCATTCAGGAGTCTGTCTTCTTTACATTCTTAAAGTGACCTCAAACACTGTAAGCTTCCCTTTCAGTTTTAACTGGGAAGTTTGGCTTTCTCCTGACCCTCTACTAGCTGGTGGGAGGCAGCAGACAGAGCCCAGGCCATCACTTTGATGCTGCTTTCCTGTGACTGTGACAGCTCTCCCAGTTCCCGTGTCCACAAATTGGCCATGCCCTCCATTCCTGCCCAGCACAGCTAAGCATCCTTACAGCATCCATGTCCCAGACTCAGCAGCAGGGCTGCTGCCAGCTGAGACCAATGTAGCCCTTGCCCAGCTCTGCCAGAGCAAGGCTAGCACAAAATCAGCTCCAGCTGCACCAGGTGGCACCAATATTAGTTGGGTCTCACAACAAGGAGTAGAGCAAACTGGACTTACTGATTAACTAAGTCAAGCTCCATTAAAAAGTCTACAAAGTAAGATTAAACATTTCTTCTTTCTACTTTTTTCATTTCTTCTTTCTAATTTTTTCTCAATCTAAGATTAAAAACATTTCTTTCTGATACCTGAAATCTTCCTGATAACCCTAAAGTTTTAACCCAAGTGGTGGTGTGATTTGGAATGATACGGTGACAATGTATATAAGATGAAGAAGATACAGAGGTTTCATTTCCTACAAATTAATTCTCTACAAGCTGTATAAACTTTCCTTCATATAAACAAAGGCTTTGCAGACAAAGATGTTAGGGTTTTTCCCCTTTCAATTATTTAGAGAAAAAATAGAAATGCAATTTTACTGTCTAGGCACTTCAACCCATACCAGCAGATCGAGAGCTGCTCTGGTTGCCTTCCACAGTGCACTTCCTCATGCTTCTGACTATAAAACAAATGTAAATAAACTTGCAAAGAAACAACCTCGTGCAGCCGGATATTACTAAGTAGTTTCAAGTTTCTACAGTAGATTGACAACAATTTTTGTTTAGCCCCCACCCCCCAAATACAAATGCCACGATCTCTCACTACAAAGGGGCAACATACAAGAGACAACACAATTGCCATGGCAATACCATCTTCACTCCTATCACTTTTCTATGCCCTAACTTCAGGGATGCTCCAAAATTCAGCTCTAAAAATGCATTAAACAGTCATTCTGCAAAAGAAGGAGTAATCCACATAATCAAATTTAGTGGCCCAGCTCTGTTTTGTGTGCTTGCTCTCGGCCTGTCTCAGCTGGACAGAGGTAATGGAGGGGAGCAGCCAATTTGCTCTGCCCTCACTTCTGCACTTCAGATCCTCTATGAGGAGAGGGAGGTTGTCTCTCCTCAGAGAGCTCAGGGCCCCCACAATTTGGAGAAGGAGCACGACAGAGAACAGAGATGATTCAACACCTGAGGGCTTGGCATACCTCTTGGAAGGAACAGGGAGCACCCTGAAGTCTCAGTGGTGATGGAGAGATGGTGGCTTGCCTGAGGACACAGAGAAGTGGGCTAGAGGCTGTAATACAGGAGGTACCAGACTCAAAAACAAGACAGGGGAAGGATCTACCCTCCAAAGACATGAAAAGAGCCTTATTTTAACCTGAGAATTTTTCTTCTTCAAATGTCACACTGGTAGATCTTGTTTTCTGAGAAAACATGGGGCACGGAGTCTCTGGGAGACTCCTCATGTGTGCACTTTCAGGAAACATTGCAGGTCTACTAGAGGGCTTGACTCACAGGCCATTAGATGTGGTTTTGCCAAACAGAAAAACAAGTCATTGTGGACAAATATAAAGCACCGTCAGAAAACAGCAGCGTCATCCTTTAAAAATATTCTAGAGCACTTAATTCCATCTCATATTCAAGTGTCCAGAATACCAATTAGAAACAGTATTTGTTGTTTTTTATTTTCCTTTATGGTATTAATCTATATTAGTACATTGCATATCATTTAAGAGGAAGAGTGTTTTCATGCATCTGAAAAATATTTTTGTTTCATTAATGCCCCATGTCTAAAAATAAACCCAGTGGATTTAGAATGAATGCTCACAATATTTGCCTGCCCTCAAAAAAAAAAAAAAAAAAAATTCTCCATGCCTAAAGACACGATTTCCTAGAGAAACAAGGGACACCTCCTCTAAATGATGCTCTTTAGAAAATAAAGCAGAAAAGAGTCACTCGTGCTCACAGTTCCCCACACAGATTTAACCTCTACCTTCAGGCATTTTGCACAACCCCATGGGGAGCATTCATGCAGTGCTGCCCAGGGCTGAGCACCTGGGCTCAGGCACCAGGAGCAGCAGTGCTCAGCCCCAGCAGTACCTGCAAGTTAAGATCCCTGGGAGTAGTGACTGCCTTGCTCTGGCTCATTCTGGACTACTTCAGGATTAATTCTGGAGGGCAAAATTTCAGAGCAGCAACTTCTAGAGAGCTATTTTGCATCAAGAATAAAACAACATGGGAACATGTTGTCACTACAACCATCTGTACTTAATCAAACAGCCCCATTGAACAGTACTATTGCTAACCTGTTCTCCATCTGTTCATGATGGGTTCTTGGTCACACGTGAGAGGCCCACATGAAAGTAGGGCTACATCTCCTCTGTCACTCCTCTCTCTAGCCACTGCTTCTCAGGACAGATGCAATCTGCTGCTGAGATAACAGTCCCAAACTCTGGTTTGGTTTTGGTTTGGTTTCGTTTTGGGTTTTTTGGGTTTGTCATTTTTGTTTGTTTGATTTT
>VZUA01094809.1:3764-16635 GCA_013401035.1 Horornis vulcanius
GTGGCGAGAGGTTTTATTGTTTCATTGTTCATTTTATATTTTCATAGTATCCATTCTCATGTTTATAGGTATTTTGTCTGTTAAATAAATAGTTTTTTCCACTTTTCTCTGAGGAAGTTTTTTCCCAGAGTGGCTGGGGGGACGGGCTGTTTGGGTTTGCTTTCCAGAGGAACCCCCTTCGGAGGTTTCCTCCCAAATTTGCCCTAAACCAAGACAACACGTTTTCAGGAGCAATTTATGCTTCAGCACATGATGGAGAAAGGACCCAAGATGCAATTAAACTTCCCTAGGCATTCTCATCCCTAGGCATCCCTCAGGAAATCAACACAGACAATGGAGCAGCTTGTGGGCTTGATATTTTTGAGTCTGAAAGGTTTTCAGCCTGTCAGTGGTTGATTTTCTTCCCAGTGGAAGATTTCTCAGGCGAGTCTTTCTTTTAGGGATAGTTTCTGTAAATAACTATTTTTTTTCTCATAACCTTTCTAAGTAAACAATATTTTTCTCGTAACAACTGCTCTCCCAGGTGTTGTTTCTGCTACTTAACCAATGGAGAGAGGTGTCAATTCCATGGACCAATAATAAGCTTTTTTAGCATAGCATGTTATAAAAAGGCTGGATGAGTTTTAAATAAAGCCTTCTGATTTTCTTCTGTCTTGAACTGGAGTCAAGCATCTTTATTTCATGTCCAACAATGACACCAGCTTACATTTCTTACAAATCACAGCAGTTTTTCAACATGTGGGGGATCAAACACACTACAGGAATGCCTCATTCATCCAGAGGCCAATCTATTGTAGAAAGAGCACACAGATAACTGAAAACACTCCTGGGAAGACAAAAAACTCCTGGGAGAAATGAAAGTGCTCTTTACAGTAGAAAGGTTAAACAAAGCTATATATGTCTTTAACTTCTTAATTCTTCTATGGAACAGATACCCCCAATTTTTAGACACTTTTGACACCGCTCAAGCAAAGCTCAATGAACAGCTGCAAGGGGTTCATAAAAGATCCTGAAAAAGGACAAGTTTCAGGGCCCTATCCTCTTCTAACATGGGGGAGAGGTTTTGAGCCTATTTCCACAGGTGCAGGCCCTAAATGGATCCCTGCAAAAAAATATTAAGCCACAACTGCAGCAGATGAAAGAGCAGCAAAACACAGCTGAAGAAGAACACGCAAAGGAGATAGAGTGACCACACACCATGGCTTCAAAAGGACTCCTACACCTTGACACAAGTCAGCAGTATGGACACTGGAACATTTTCAAAGGAGAGACTGAGCTTTTATGTTTGCACTAGTTAAAGATTACTCAGAGTATTTGCACTGAGAAAGTTTTTATAAGTTATTGCTGTCATGTTAATGTTATTATCTTGTTTTCAAATTTTATGTTAAAAAAGTTTAAAGGTTCTGTTAGTCCCAGTTCTATATAAAGAAGAGAATATAGTTCACTTGAAAACATCTCACCAGACTAAAAAGCAAATTACAGTTCCAAAGCAACGAGAGACTAAATTTTCATCTTAAAAAATTAATAACTGAAATAATTGTCTGGAAAAGAAAGAGTAACAAATTCAAAATAATTAATCCATTAAAAACTACAGTTGAGTTATAGAAGTGAATTATAAAGCAATAACAAGTTATTAGCACAAAGGATGAGAATTTTTTCAAGGTAATTATTTTTCTTTTTTTCTCTTTTTTGTACTAATATTAAAAAGGATGAGATGTTGCAGTGCACCCCCACACCCAAGCGATATGTTCCCATATTAGTAAAAGAGTTTAAGCCTCACCCCTGAACTTAAAAGGAAGATGAACCAGAAACTTCTATGCTCTTCTCACCATAATTGGCCCAGTGCCAGGACAAAAGCACCTGTTGGACCCTTGAGCTGTTCCTCAAGGAATGCAGCTATTTTCTATTGAACAGCTTGCCAAAAAACCCTCCTAGATCATAGCATACTTAAGAGAGAGAACAGAGATTCTTGAGACATTTTCGGAGTGTCTTAGCAGGTGCAAAGAACCTCCCTGCACTGTGCATGGCTTTTATTCTTTTGTTTACTATAGTTTGTTATTTTTGCTTATATTAAAATCTTTTTGCTTTTTCAAAACAGCTCCGATCATGCCGTCTTGCTAATTATTCTTAAGCCATTTTTGGGAGGTTGCTGGCAGCCCTCAGTGTGTGATGAACCTTCATGGAGCTAAGAACATGCTGGCCTCACGCAGAAATTCATCAGGAGAGTGTGTAGTGAAGCCTCAGAGCGCAAAGCAGCAAAAGGTGTTTACACCTTGAATCACTTAACAGTGCCAGAACAATCTCAAAACCCAGTAATCTTAAATAATTTCCTATCACTGCAGTCATTGAGAGATGCCCAGTCACCTAAACCTAAAGAAATGGTAAAAGACATTATCACAAACAAGTAGGAAGGTCCACAGAACCTCATTACCTGGGGACATGTATATGCCTGTGTTTCCATGGACACTGGAACACAGTGGATACCCATCAGGTGTGTTTGCTCTGCTCTGTGTCCTGCTGCCCTGCTCGGGACTAGAGATGGTATCTTCCTGATGAAGCTGCAGCAGAATTTGTGGAGCAGTGAGCTAAAGGACTTGTGCAAAAGATACATAGTGATCTGGGACCTTTCTGAGATAACAAGTTTATTTAAGGCAAAAACCTAAACTGGACAAGTTGCTTTTCCTGTTACTTGATTTTCCAACAGTTCTAAAGTTGAAATGTTTCCTGTTCATAGAGTTAAGCTGCAAGTTTATAACTTCCAAGTAATAAGCCTGCAGTGTGCTAATTTGAGAGCTTGTATTGCTGGTAATCCTGCCTGACATCTCCTGGGAATGGATGTAACATTTTCGATGATATGTGGAATGCATCACTGGCTAAGAGAGGCTAGGCTTGTGTGGTGGTTTGGCCGCGAAGTGATTTTTCAGGAAGTTATAGCTTGACAAACCAATTAGAAAGGGATGCATCTATGTCAACATGCAGGGCTTAAATATCGGAGGATCCCAGGGAACTGCCCTTTTCCCTTATGGCCTCAGAGGAGGTAAGAAGGCAGCCTGGCTCCCTCCTTGCAGGGGGGGCCAGGATGGCCCAGCCTGTCCAAGCTGGGCCAGGGTCACAGCTACTAACATCTAGCTGACTTTAAAACTGCCGGCGTTGCAGACCCGGGCCAAGGGGAGATGTTCCCCAGGTCCCAGGGAACAGCTCTGAGCTGGGCCCGCTCAGTGGGCCTGATGTGGCCTGACTGTGCTCCGCCCTTGCTGTAGTCCCGGTGGGGCCGAGCTGGGCCACCCCAGATGAGACCGAGGGGTGGAGGGGGAGACATCCATCAGCCTACCTAACTACTAAGATCCTGGCTGCTGTTTCTGAGCATCCCCCGTGGGCATGGCTTTGAAATCCTAGGGGCTGCAGCTGGTCAGAGATCACATGAGCACCCGCAGGCCTGGGCAAAAGAAAATTAACTCTTTCTTGGTACAAAATGAAACTTCCGGAGCTCTAACCCTTCCCTGCGAGAGAGAAAAAGGACAAAGTGATTGAACTATAAGGAGACACAGCATGGACAGTCAGTGAAGAGAGAGTGAAAAGACTACTGGGAGAAGGGATTGAGGAGTTTGCCATTTTAGGCTGGACTTCTTTTATTGAGCCACGGCAATGAACTCTTTATGTACATTATCCCTTTAAATCATGGGGAAAATATGCATTTGGGGAGATGATTGTTCAGACTTGTGGATTTGAGCAAAGGTACCTGTGATGGACTGAGTGAAGTAGTTGTAATTCCTGTGATCCCTTGAAATGCTTAAACAGAGAGAGATGAGAAACTCTCTATGCCAGTGAAGAAGTGAGAAGACATCTCTGTTCCCTGAGGTAAAGAATCCTTTGCCTGTGGAGTTCATCTTTAAAAAGTGACACCGCAGTATGCCTGAGTCCATGACCCATAAGCAGCTTAGGAAACCACTAATGGGAGGGAATTTCACAGAAGCAGGTTTCTCTGGGCGGCTATTTTTGTGACAGTTAAAACCCACAAGAGAACTGTTCTAGGCTGTCAGTGGGGGAAATTCCATGGTGAACTAAGAGAGACTCCTCTCCCTAAAGAACTGATGAAAGATTTTTTTTTTTTAAATGGTGAAACTGACTGAAAATCACAGGTTTTGTGTTTTCAGTTGTTTGTGGGAAAGCGAATAGTTTGTGGGTGAGGAAGAGTGTTTTTAAAGTTTCATTTTGATTCTCATTTTTCCTTCTTTTAGTGTGTGTTAATAAATGTATCTCTGTACCTTTAAGTTGGACCTGCTCCCTTTTCTCCTAATCCTACCTCACAGCAGAAAAGACACTTTAACCACTACACTAAATTTGGCCAACAGATAGGTGAACGTGAAACCACTACATAGTCGGTGTTTCCGCCTGGTTACAAACAAAACTAAAAACAGCTAACTAAAACAGCTTGTCAAGTAAAATTATATGTGTCATCATGCTTGTCATTTTATCTGCAAAGGGCCCTTGCAGGTAAGATAACAAAGAACACTTCGCATTTTAATTAAATTAAGAAGGGGGAACTATGACAGATATAGCTGGACTATATCTGCACTGATGATCCGCCTTAACAGATAACAGCTCAACCAGCCTAGCTCCAAGTAAACAAGCGCCTAGATAGGACACCTCAGCCAACGCCTCTGAAACACAAATACACTCATATCATTGGCCAGTGAGCTAGGCGGAATTAAGACCCTTGACCAATCATGTCTGTAAGCACGGGAAATTTGGAAGCTCTATAAAAGGAGATGCCAAACAATAAAGAGTGGCTGTTGCTACATGATCTTCAGTGTGTTAATATAGTGTTCCTGTCTCCGTCAACAGCGACAAACTGGTATGATAAAAAAGGGGTGAATGTCTTTTCTGTATTACCAATCAGATTAAAAACACAAAACAAAGGTAAATAATATATTTTTTTTTTGTGATGGAGTTTACCATTAAGATCACAAAGGGGTTAGACTGGGATTTTTGTTGACATATTCATATGTTATTTATTGAAAAAACTTCAAATTTACAGAAAGAACTCACCATCCTGATAGATTCCTGGCAGAAAATATTCAATATGGCTAAATGCAGAGTGATGCAGAGTGATAAAATATTACTGCCCATTGTAACAGTACAGAATTAGGTAAGGAATTTAGAAGGCCCTATGGATTGGACTCTAAACTGATAGCTGGACTAGTAACTGTTATCTCCCTCTTCAAAGGTAGTTCATGGTTGAATCTCTCAGGCTTTGTTATATTTTTGGATCCCTGGAGGGGCAGGAAAGATGGACCCAGGCACAAAGAGCAGGTGCACAAAGAGGAAGTAGACAAAGAGGAAGGAAGAAAGATGGTTCTGCTGAGCACAGATACAAAGAAGGGAGACAGGTACAAAGAATAACAACATAATGGAAACATGTAAACTCATTAAAGTTCATAGAAACCTAAAGGGGAAAATTATTCTGTCTTCCCTATACTAGCATAAAGAGACTTCTTACAATATACACATTTCACATGAAGTCTAGCAGTTTGTTCCTCCAGGATGATGCAGAGTTCAAAAGAATATAGGTTCAGATGGGGCTGAGCTGCCTGACCCTTCCCTGAAGGCTACTGAGAGACAAGAAAACTCAAAGAGCCTGGCTTGCCTTGAGGGTTCATTTGGCAGGAACGCTACACTAGCAGCATTTGTTCAAAGGAGCATAAAAACTGTGGTTGATTCCTGGAAGGTTCAGCCTACTGAATTCTGCTTGCTTCTACTTTTTCCTTCAACCTAACAAGCCCTAAGATTTACCTGTTAGCCAAGAAGTGATCTGACCTCCACTAACATACAAGAAGGCACCTGTCAACAGAGCCTTCTTCCTTTGTATGACAGTCCAGAGCTACTTCAGTGTCTTTTACAGTTAGGAGAGTAGTCCCTTTGTTTTGTTTAAGGTTTATCTTTTCCCTAGAACATAAGGAGTTAAGCAAGGAACACTGTTAAAAAGGCACAAACTCTCTGAGTAGAATTAAGTTTGCTATCCTACCAGGTAATTGTGAAATGGGGTCCAGTTCCGGAGCTTATACACATAATCAGCTGATACTGAAGCCCAGTCACTGGAGCTATCTGTGCCCCAGAGGAGCTCTGGTGTGTGACGCACATGGTTCCTAACCATTCATATTAGCCAAATTATAAATACCAACACAAAGCAGCTTACAAAGCAGATAGCTTGTCCTTTTACAACTCATGAGCCAGTTCAATTTTATGGAGATAGTGGAGCACTGAACAGGGTGGGGAAAATCACACTAGATTTGATGTGTTTAATTTCCTTATCAACAGCCTGAAGTGAGAAAATCAAGCCAAAATGGGAGCCGTGGCTGTGCAGCATGTACCTGGCCAAACATTAGGAAGCAAACTATCCAATATCACGGGATCAATTAGGTTGGAAAAGATGTTTGAAATCTTCACTGAACACCACGTCAACTAGACCACGGCATTAAGTGCCACATCCAGTCTTTCCTTTAACATCTCCAGGGATGGTGATTCCACCACCCTGCCTGTTCCAACGTCTAATCACCCTTTCAGTGAAGAAATTCTTCTTAGTGTCCAGCCTAAACCTCCCGTGGCACAGCTTAAAACACTTATTACTGGTTTGTGGAGGAGCAGAGCCGGACTCCCCACCTGGCTGCAACCTCCTGTCTGGGAATTGTTAAGAGAGATAGGGTTCTCCCCGGGCCTCCTTTTACCTGGGATGAGTCCCCCCCCAGCTCCTCCTCATCAGACTTGTGCNTTAGTGTCCAGCCTAAACCTCCCGTGGCACAGCTTAAAACACTTATTACTGGTTTGTGGAGGAGCAGAGCCGGACTCCCCACCTGGCTGCAACCTCCTGTCTGGGAATTGTTAAGAGAGATAGGGTTCTCCCCGGGCCTCCTTTTACCTGGGATGAGTCCCCCCCCAGCTCCTCCTCATCAGACTTGTGCTCTATACCTTTTCCCAGCTCCGCTGCCTTTCTCTCGACTTCCTCCAGCCCCTCTATGTCCTTAGCGGAAAAAGGGGCCCAGAACTGCACACATCACTTATGGGGCTTCTCACCACTAAAGGGGAGAACCACAAGACGCCACATCCTGTTACTTTTTCACCAAAAACAAGCTTTTAAAAAGCGGGGATAAGTTTTCACGCGCCGGGGAGGCCTCGCGAGCCCCTTGGCGGGAGCACTCGATCCTGGGGGCCCTTCCCCGCGACTGTCGAGGCGCCACCTCCCCCTGGGCCCCGCTTCCCGCGGCGCCTCCGTGTCGTTGTTTGAACCCGAAACGGAAATGGGATCGCGGAGCCGTCGGGAGAGAAACGGAAATAAAACACGGGCCGGGCCGCGCTCACCCACCGCTACCGTCCGTCCGTCCGTCCGCCCGCCCGCTGCACCAACACGTCCCGCCGTCCGTCCGCGTCCGGGAACTCCCCCAGCTCCGGGTCCAGGACCGGCTTCGGGAGTGGGTCCAGAAGCGGGTTGCGCCAGGATCGGGGCGGCGCGCAGGCCCAGCGCGGGGAAAGCGCGCGACACCGCCGCGCCTCAGCACGAACTACTACTCCCGGTGGCCCCTGCGCGGGAACTACGGCTCCCGCGGCTCCGGAACGCCCCGAGCCGCTTCCCCTCACTGCCTCTGTGCGGACACGGTGGGCTGGGTTGTCCCAGGGCTCTTCCCGCGCTATCCCAGGTCGCAGAGGGCGATAAGAGGAGCCGGACGGTGTGTGGGGACAGGGGAACCCCGGGTGTGCGTGCGGGGCAGGGGAAAGTGGGGTGGTGGTGGTTCCCGACGCGCATCGCGAGGGCGGCGGGGCCGAGCAGAGGCGGTGTTTCGGCCAAGGTGACTCTGAGGAGCTTTGCCCCGTTGAAATTGTCACCCTTTTTTTCTACTTAAACAACGCGAAGAGTGGAATTCACCGTTTATATAGGTTGTTCTGTCGCGGTTCCGTACTGAACGGGCCGTGGAGCTGCACCCGTGACATCACGGTGCGCTCGGGTTCAATGGCTGCTCTCCACCCGCCATGCTGTTTTAAATAACCTTTGAATACATTTCTGCTTTAAAATTCAGCTCCAAAGTACATTTTTTTTCTTCTTTATGCATTTATCGTAATAATATGTTTAAAAAGAAAATATCTTTCAAATACTTTTCTGGTTTCAGCGCCAAGCGATTTTTTCCTGCTTTTTTATGCATTTATATAGCTGTGACTAATTTATTCCTGCTTTGGTGTTTCGTTAATGTTTAAAGCAGGAGTGCCATCATGATCCTGCGACAGATCTTGCGGCTTTCCTCCCTCTTCCACTCCACTGTGTCCATTCATGTGCGCAGGAACATTGGGCTCTCTGCAATTGTGTTCAACAAGACAAAAGAACTGGACCCGGTTCAGAAGCTCTTCTTGGACAAGATCAGGGAGTACAACACGAAGAGCAAGTAAGTAAAGGAAACTGTCTTAATGAGGGGGTTGATGGCAAAAGGGGAGAATCTGTTGATTTCGACATTAAAACATCAGACGTGAAGTGTTTGATTTTTGACAATTTGATAGTTTTGTAGACTGGTCTGTAGATATTTAAAGTGTGTTTTCCTGCAATAATTAGTGATGATTTCACTAGTGGGAAAGCTTGTTCTTGCATATCTAATAGAAAATACCTTTTTTTTTCCCCTTACAAAAGAAAAAATCTAATGTTATTCTTCTTGAGCAGTTAAGGCACACAGTTAAGGTCTTTTGCATACTGCATTAATGTACTGGTATGTTAATTTTTACTCATTTACATGTTCTATAAATAGGGCGTAAAAAGCCAAACAAACCCTTTCTTTCTTTTTTTTTTTGGCTGAGGAAAACTGTTACTCTGTAGGCTTGTTTCCAGAAGCTGAAAGGAAATAGCCTCCAAAAGCAAGTGAGAATTAATATAATTACTAAGATGGTTCATATGACATCTTCTGTTAATAAGCAGTTCTTTTAAATGGAATCTTAGATTCTTGTAATGTTTGAATGAACTACTGACTAGGAAACTAAAATTATAGTAATAGTAATGCGATAGTATAGTATAGTAATTCTGTAGAATTTATTTTTGGGAAATATTTCTGGGAAGGAATTAAAACGCTTCTTAGCTCTACTGGTGGAAGATGTGTGTATCCTTACCTGCAAACCTATTTGTGTACGGAGGCAGATATTTGGTGGTTTTACCCATTCTAAGGGTGGATCCTGTGATGGTACAACTGAGTGCTGGCAATCGAAGGAGTTACTATTTTAGTTATCTGATGTTTGAATCCCAAGAAGCTCCTGTCATGGTGGGGGTTTTTTTGCTTCTTCAGCATTCAGAATGGGTTCTCTTGGTAAGAACAGTCAAGCTTTACTAACTGAGATAATTAATTCAGAGATAGAAGAGATGCAAATGACAATGTTGTTAGGAATTCACACCTGAAATTAAAAAATAAAAGCCTGAGGGCCTCCATAATCACCAGTGGTTTTGCCTCATAAGACCACCTTTTGTCTCAAAAAGCTTGGATTTTCGTCCCTGATAGTTGGATTTTCATCACTAGCAGAAAACCTTTACTTTACCTTGAGAATCTTGTTTATGTGTAAGGTAAGGAGGCCCTAAGGTGTCCTATCTTGAGTTTTGGAAGTACTTTAAATTACTTCCTTTGGTTGGTTGTTGAAAAGGCTTTAAGTCATAAATGGGCTTGAAAATGTAGAATTTTACATGTGAAATGCTAGAACTGAATTGTTGATCACAGCTTTTAATGTTTATTAGGCAAGCTGGAGGGCCTGTTGATGCAGGACCCGACTTTCAAAAAGATATGAATGAATCCCTTGCAAGACTCCAACGGGCATATGGTGAGGGAGATCTCACCAAGTTTCCAGAATTTAAATTTGAGGGTGAGTTAACAATCTTACTGATTTCTAATTGCAAGTAGAGACATGTTCATTCTCAAGTTTTTTAATTCCCCTTTAGTTTATATTTGTACCATTAATTTTGTGTAATATGCCCTCTGGGAATCTTATGTACAGTTCACATCTGTTTGCATGTGGCACCTATTTTGATTATTTGCCTTTTCTAGCAGAGATGTGGTCTTCCTTATACTAATGATTAACAAAACTTGCAGTCAGATCAGGCTACCTTAATTGTCCTTCAGACAACCTAAAAAAAGAGCTCAAATAGTAATAACCTACAGTCTGTATTTTTCTCATTTTGCCAAAGAGATAGCAGACTATAATGTATCAGTCTTAATATCATCTAAACTGTGACTTTTTTAATATTGTAAGCTCCTCGGGAAAGCCACTGATTTCAGAAAATTAACATAGGACTTAAGTTTCTTATTTGTGAATATTTTGTAGTAAATTATATTAAACCTTTATCTTCAGCTATTTGGCTATGACTTCTGTTTGACTGCTCTAAGTTTGTTGTAGTGTGGAAGGGAAAGGGCAGACAGCATGAAGCTTGGTTGGTATCTGGCAGCCAGCCAAGGCCAACCACCATAGTCAGCAACTTGTAGTTCTGTTCAGACTGTCTGGGAATTCTAATTTAGTCTAGGAACACACCTGAAAACGTTTTGGGTTTTGGTAGTTCAGTTGAGTAAAGTTGGTGTCAGGTTGTTACTGGTGCAGTTAAACCAGAATACCTGTCAAATAGGAAAAAAAAAATCTATGGTTTTTCTTTCTTTATTTTTACACAATTTTAGGGGTGTAGTTTCTCTATTTTTCTGTGTCATGTGTGAAACTATGCATGTTAAAATTTTACTTGTTCTTGTAAGGAAAAAGTATTTGTGTGACCATAGGAACAGAGCAAAGCACAGACACAACATGACTATGTTCTTTTGCTACTGTTGCCTGTCCTTGATCTAATTCCAGTTAGGTTTCAGATTGTAATTATATGAGTAATTATATGCGTAGAAACTTCAATTTTTTTATGTTAGGGATGCTTGCTGTAAGCTGAGCCTTGCCTCTCAGACTTTGTATTAAAGACAGCAAGGGCATTAGTAGCCCAGGTGCCCAAAGCCCTAATCTTTGTGAGCTTGTACCTTTGACATCAGGAGCTCCTTGATCAGTGTTTACATGTGGAGAGTATCTTGCTGAATCTAGTTGAAATTGTATGCTCCTCTCTGTTACTATACGCTGATAATACACTAATGAAAGGGAGAGAAAGAGCTTGATTGCTTGTTCTTCTAACAGAGCTATGTTGTAAATACTTGGCCCAGTAACATTCTGGTTGATTTCTTCAGTTTATCTGCTGTCTTCTCCCCTATCCCAGGTGTTACTAAAAGCTGTTTTGGCAGAATATTACTGAGGCTTAGCCTTTATGCATGACTCCAGCAAGGTGAAAAAGACCTGTCTCCAGCCTAGTTACTGTATACTGCTACCCACATTTAATCAGAAAGTGGGGGGTATAGACTGTAATGTACTGCTTTAGCTTGCCAATGTAATGGTTAATTTTCTTTGAATTACACTTTAATTGTTGTGTTTGAAGAAGAACTAAAAAGAGACTAATAGGAATTTTCTCTCTCCCATTCCTCCTGTAGAGCCCAAGTTTGAGGAGACTCCGAAGTGATCTCTGCAGCTTGTATACCAAAAAGCAGTGTACAGCCATGGAGTTGCTGAACATGGCACCAGTTATGTTTTAATAAATGTAGTGCTTCAGTTTGATTTCAGTGGTGTGAAGAAGCTCTTAACTGCATGGTGAGCATAGTTAGCTGTGATCATCAACTCTTACATGACAGGCAGCTGAGTAGTGCTGCTCAATGTTAACTGCAAAACTCCTTTGTGTGCTGTTTTAATGCTTAGATATTATAACACTCATAATGATATACCAGGAAGGAACTACTGGTTCTGTTGAGTTTAGCCAAAAAGCTGCTGCAGAAAAAAACCTCCATGAACCTTAAGCCTGTAGTAGTGATGGAGCTGCACAGCCAAAAGCATAGGCACAAATGCCCTAATTCTGCACTGCATCAATGAACACAAAGGTGATGAAGTTAATCTTCCAGAAGAAACTGAAATCTGCTATAGACGTTACAAGGTGTAAATTTATGTGACTGAACTATTGACAGAAACACTTCAGCTTTTGAGGAGCTATTTATTCATAATAATTATTATCTGAGATGCTACATAAACAATTCAACTGTTAGAGTCTACATACCACAGTTTGAATTGTATTGACATGATTTTTCTTCAGAATGAAACTACATATGCAGTCTACAGAGAGAGAGACTTCCACATTAAATACTAGAACACTTCTTGAGCTTTAATTACAGGAACATTTATTTTGTCAGCATAGTGAGTTTCTTTCTGCACAGCTACACTTGGAAATTGTATCAGATTTGCAAAATCATCTCTTAAGTCCTAGTAAATCAGAATGCAGGAGAAATTGAGCCCTTGACAGTGATTGAGACACAATTAGTGAGGTCACGTATGAAAGTTACTTGAATAGATTGTTCCAAGCTGCAAGGGTGAATCTTCTATTGCTGCATGTACATAAGAAGAAAATGACCTTCACACACAACTAAATTGAATATACAATCTAATTTGTCTTTTAAGTTTTTTTGGGGATTATTTTTTTTTTTAAATGCCATCACAGCTAGATTGACTATTGGCAGTTTGTATTTTCAGCATGTAAGACATGGGAACTCTTTCCAGACTAGAGGTCAAAAGATCCTTGGTGTTGCGATTTAACCCCAACTAGCAACTAAGCCTCTGGCTTACTCCCTGCCCCCTTCCCTACTGTAGGGAAGGGAATTGGAAACAAAACTCGTGGGTTGAGAATAAAGCAGTTAAGTAATTGAACCAAATTAATAATAAAGGAAAGAGAGAGAAAATATGAGAAGCACAAGTGGCCCACAGCCCACATGCTCATCACCATTTGCTGACTGATGTCCAGCCC
>VZUA01094810.1:1129-20071 GCA_013401035.1 Horornis vulcanius
TTTTTTTTTTTTTTTTTTTTGAGGCAACCCCAGTAATGAAAATAAATGCCTGGGGCCTGACAGAAAGCAGGCGTTTGATTACATTAACAGCCAGTTTTCCAGCCAAAAGTGATAACAAATTAAATAGCCATCTGAGTAATAAAGCCAGGAATGCTGGCACAAATTGCCATCTGTGTGTTGCTCACTGAGGATTCAGTCTCCAAAGGAACCTGGATGCAGCACAGCGTGTGACTGAGGGAGGGTTCCAAACCCATGGAGCAGCAAAGCCCAAAAAAACCCCAAACCCATAAAATGAGCACTAGGCCTTGCATTTAACTACTTTGTTACAATAAAGGCAAAAAATCCACATCAAAATTTAAATATAGATGGACATTTAATATAGATGTGAACAAACACATCCTTAAACAAAGCAAGGGATGAGTAATTTCCAATTTGCTCCATTGGGAATAAAGTCCTGTAGTAGATACAGACAGCCTGGCTTACTTCACAACACTTAATATTTAAACCTTAAATACTTAAAACCATCAAATGATGGTAAATCAGAGAAAAGATTGCACGTACATTTCTGACACGATGGTTTTAGCAGCCCCCACAATGTTTCCCCTAAAAGGTGAATTTGTGTCTCTGAGATTCACAAGCTCATGTGTAAAAATTTGCTCTGCACAGCAAAGTGGGTGAAGAAATACCAGTTCTGACACATAAAATCTCACTTTTTGAGGTCTCACAGCTCACTGTCCAGGTGTTCAAGATCTTTGCACGAGAGGTAGATTTGTGTGAAAACATTTCACCTGAAATCATTGCTGCTAAATAAAGGAAAAAGACAGAGCTTGCCAGGCCCAGAGGTGCAAAGCACCTGCCCAGGCTGTGAGCAGCATTCTCCTTGTAGAGAATATTTGCTTTTAGGTTTCACAGCAGCAATGCACAATTTAGCCACTATTTTCAATTTCATTCCCCACTCTTTGGTGCTTTCCTCTCCTCCTTTAAATTACAGGTCCAGCAAGTTGATGGTTCCAAGAGTTTCAGCCCACAGGATATAAAAAATTATAATAAAAAATAAATTCAGCATTAAGGCTTCATTATTGCCATGAAAAGATTAAGAATGTAATCTAAACATACCTTTCAGAACCAAGCAGGAGGTACAAGTGGGAGAACATCTTCATTTTTTTTATAAACAAAATTTGCAAAGATTAATTTGCGATTTAGCTGCAGGTGTTGGCAATACTGTTGTTAAGCACCTGCTCCATCCATAGGAAATCCTGTTTGACTTAAATTTAAGTACGTGAAAAACCATGTTCCTAAACAAGAGCTGTTGGGAGGAAACTTCACAGCAAGGCTGCATTTTAAATTAATTGCTCTCCAAACTTCACCAAAATTCCCTGCTCTGACACAAACACTGTGTCAGAAAACACTGACACAAATTCTGTATCAGGAAGAAAAGCAACTCTAGAAGACTTTGATTGTTTCAGGCACCAAAGAGAGAATTGCAAAAATCTTCTGATAGTTTCAGTAATGAAAACATATACTTTATATCGTTGGAATGTTCATTTTACTTTTAAAAGGAAAAGTTTTTTTTTAGGGCAAATGCCTTGGGAGAGCACAAATGTGAGGTGGCAGAGCCCTGGCAGGGAGAAGCTGCAATCCCATGAGCTGATCCCTCAGTGCCTGGGTGGCACCACGCTGTGTTTATTGAGGCTGCAATTACTGCAGAGTTATTAATCATGCCCTGCTCTCCCCACTCCTCCTTCTGGCTCTGCATTTGCATCCAAAGCACCTTGTCCCAGGGCCCTCTCCCTGCTGGGCCTGCAGGTGAAGCATCAGCTCGATGGCTCTTGAGGTGCTTCACAGCCAGTTCTCAGCAGCTGCCTGCTCCTGCTCTCCTCATCAGGGAACAGCTTCTCCTCTTCACTGGGAGTGGGTTTTTCCATGTTTTCCAACACCCATGTGTGTTCCAGCCAAGGGACAGCTGATCCCAGGGCTGGTGATGCCTCAAGTTTCAGCTTTCCTGTGTTTCAGGCTCTGTGCTGCCCAGGGGTGCAGCTCTGAGCTCACCCCCAGGGTCACTCAGCTCTGCACACAGCAGGGACACAAAACAAATCCTTCTCCTGCTGCACACCAAGGACAACTTTCAGCCCCAAAGCACAACCAAGGGGGGCTGGAGGGAGGAACAAGAAGGATGGGACCTGACAGCCTGGAGCTGGGATGGGACAATTCAACCCCAAGGTGCAAATGAACCCAAACTGATCAAAGGGTGAGATCTCGTGATCTGTCAGCAATTTTGTGACCATTCTAACTCAAACTTAAATATATCCCTGATCAGGCTCTTGTCCTGCCCAAGGTGTACCCTAAAGGCCTTTCAATAAATCTCTGCTTTATTCTCTGGCTCTGTCCAGTCTCTGTTCCAGCTCAGCCTCCCCAGGGCATCACTGGCAGCTGAATTACCTCCTCACACAACACAACAAATGTTCCTTTGATTCCTGGTGTGGGCCAAAGTGCCCTTGGCTCACTGATAAACCCACGTGGAATCCAGGAGTGTCTTAGGCACCTTTGGGATTCCCCTGAACCAATTAACACTATAATGCTAAAATATAATTACAGTATTTCCTTCTAAAGGCTTGGACAATTGTGCCCCATTTGTCTGTAACTGAGTTCATGCAGTTTGATTTTACCACCTTTCTGCACTCCTGATTGCCTTCTTCTACTTCCCCATGTGCTTTATGGTGTCATTAGGAAAACAAACTAGTAAAACCTACTAATGATGTCATCCCCTCTGGCTTTATTACATTTTTCTGAGTAGATTTAGATGAGATATCAGGGAAAAAAATTCTTCTCTGTGAGGATGGGCAGGCCCTGGCACAGGTGCCCAGAGAAGCTGTGGCTGCCCCTGGATCCCTGGAAGTGTCCAAGGCCAGGTTGGAGAACCCTGGGATAGTGGAAGGTGTCCCTGCCCATGGCATGGAGTGGGACTGGATGGGCTTTAAAGTTCCTTTCCAACCCAGACCATTCCAAAATTCCATGATTCCAAAAAAGCTGGTCCTGAAATTGCTCATGATCCCATGGAGAAGGAACTCAACCCAATTTAATTTTTTTTCTCTGTTGCTGTATATTATTTTTTTTTTTAATAGATGACCACCAGTTCCAGATGTCTCTGAAAATGAGAGGATCTGAGTAATTCAGCACTCCCAAGTATCAGCACTGTGCAGGCAGAACAGATGGCCATTCCCACAGCCTTGCACGTTCTCCTGACGTGTGAGATGGAAACTGCAGGGCAGGAAAAATAAGGTATTGGACTTTTTTATTAACTTTATGGGGTGAGTGACATTTTGCTGGAAGCCTGGCTGTTTCTGCTTGCCATGTGTGCTGCTGCTCTTACCACAATTGGAGATGAAGTTGTGGAAAGACGTGGAAACTGTCATGATGCATCAGACAGCAGCAGGATGAGAGCCCCTGGTCTAGACAGATGATGATAGAATCACATATTTTTAATTTAGTATTGAAGGACACTTCTATCAGCACCAGCTAGCAGTGGGCACATTCTGCTCCGTGACAAAACAACCAATTATTACAGCAATTCTATACAGAGAAGTGGGACTCTACAAGTGGAAATGAATGATGGTAAATATCTACAGAGATATTATGGACCTCTTGCATCTAAATGTGTAGATGAAAAGTTGCAGATAGATTTACACATAAAGAAAAAATATCTAGATAGGCAATCTGTTGTCAAGGTTTTAGTGCCTTGGTTCCTCTCACAAAATGCGGCCACATTTTCTCCTGATTTTCATATTGAAATTAATCATTATTTCACTGAATTAAAATAACAGGAAAATTAATTCAGCCCTGCCTGAGCTTTGTGATTTAGCACCTTTGACCCATAGCAGGTTTTTCACAAAACCTTTCAACATCTCTGCAGAAAGAAAACCTAAAATTGTGGCTGCACTGCTTTATTCCATGATTAAGTAAAAATGTCTTTGTTTCCAGCAGAGTTCTCCATTCTCTGATATATTACTCAAAGCACACACATTTGGATAATTTACATATTCCAAACATTCCTCTCTGGCATATTTAACCTAATTTCCTTTAATAATCTACCAGAGCCAAAACGTGCTAATTCACCTTGATGCTGAGTGATGTCTACACGAGTTCCTTGCACCAGCTCTGGTTCCTGATTTCTGAAGCCTCCTCCTGTTTTTAACCCATTCACTCTAAAAATTGGACATTTTAAATGGAAAGCTTTAGAAGTTAAGTTCCTGTGCTGAGATTCCATCCAGGAGGACCCAAAATCTTGCCCCAGGGGCTCCCACTGAGGTGGTGCTGACATAGGAATGAGTCAGTGGTGCTTGATGTTGTCCCCCATACATAATATTGGCAACTTGCAGGGCTGGGAGAGTCTTTGAGGCTGGGAGAGTGAGAGCCAAGAGCCCCCCTGAGAGTGCTTCCAGATACAGCCACAGTGCACATTCTCAGCTAATTTGATAAAGATCATTTTTCAATCCTGGCATTTTCCTGCCGGCCATTTCTGTGTTTGGGAATTATTGCCTCCATTGCCCACCACAGGAGCTCGTTGTGCCAGGCAGCCCCTGCTCTGCAGGCTCAGCAGAATCCTGGGCTGCCTGAACTGTTGCAGATTCCTGGAGGGAGTGATCCTTCCCTCAGCTGACACCAGCATTTCCATCAGCCCTGACAGGGCAGGAAAAGGCTCTGGGTTTTTTGGCCCCAATCTGCAGGGGGCCTGCACAACCCCGTGGGTTCCCATCTTTGCCATCTGAATTGCTTTGGTACCTGTTGCCCAAGGCTGAAAAGAATGTCACAGAGAGCATGCAAAGAGTAATAAAGGTGGTGGGAGAGACGGAAAACATCACTTAGAAGGTATTCTAAGCACTAAAAGCAGTTATTAAGCTGTAACTCCATGGTGTGATTTTCCCCAGTGATCTGCTCCTTGCAGTTCTCCATAGGCACTGGACAAGGGTAAGAATGGCAGAAGGGAGTTGGAAAACTGGAAAAAAAACCTGAAAAGTTCTTGTTACTGTCTTGCTAAAGAGAGTTCAGCACTGTCAGCACAGGAATGGATCCATTTGTGGGCATGGGATGTTCTCAGTTATCCCTTGTGGCAGGAGAGAGGGAACGGGCAGCAAGGGCAGTCACTTAGACAAGTGCCTGTTAGGGATGGCATAAAAGTGCTCTCATCCTGCTTTGGGAGCAGGTGTGTGTGGCCTCTGGACATTATTCCCATCCCTGTTTTTTCCTGCTCTGTGTGGAATGCAGCTGGAACATTTCTGCAGCCCCTCCAGGCACAAAGGTTCTGTGGCTGCACAAAGGCAGCAGAGTTTCTCCAAGGAGAGCCTCCCCCAGCCACAGGGGATGGATGTGTCAGCCATTCCCATGCTCCTCAAGCAAGTGATTAATGTAAAGTCAAGCTTTAAGAACATCCTCCATCAGTTTCATCAAAATGTTTGTGACAAACTGTTAGAAACCCCTGTCTGTGGGACAGTCTAAACCCAAAATTCTTTACAATTAGACTTTTCTCCTACTTACTCCAGCCCACAAATGATTTTCAGTCCCACTGCTGTTTACAAACCCCCACAGTCACGCTGTGCTCCATCCTCATGAAAACAACCACAACACATGCACATGTTTCCCAGCACATGCTTTTTTTTTTTGCCAGTGTGTAGCTTGTGATGTGGCTGCTTGCCAGGCTGCTGGCATTTCAAAATTCATCCCATTCCACTCCTTCTGTCTCTCTGAGGTGCTCACATCAGGCTGAAATTAAACTATAGGAAATTAAACTTTAGGTACTTTTGTTTTGCTCCACTATGTCATTTGTTTTTAGAAAGACTTCTAAAGAAGGAGGGGGAAAAAAGAAACTATTTTTTTTTTAAATTTGGAGCACATCACTGGAGCAATGTACTCCTGATTTACTTGCCTTTTTTTCTTTTTTTTTTCTATTTTACAATTTCATTACTTAATATGTATACAATGAATAGACACAACAAAATCCAGTGGGAGCTTTAGAGCAGTGAGAAAATTCATCACTGAGCAAACTCACAGTGAGAGAGAGGGGTGAATGTTTTGGGTGGCCACAAGGCTGCTGAAATCAGGTTTGTAACACAGATCACAGTAGGTGCTGCAGATCCCTTGGCTAATAAAAGATTCTGCCCTTTATTTATATTTACATACACATTGAGGACTAGGGAAGGGAATAGAACAAGCTGAAGTTTCTCAGCTGGTTTTTCAGAATTGAGAGTTTTTAAGGACAGAGCAGCATGGATGGATAAAATAGTCCTAAACCTTGGACACACCCCACTAGCCTGTACTTTAGGTGTCTAAAATCCAGTTTGCTGTAAGAACACCACGTGTTTGAGGGGAAATTGTTGCTCAGTGCTCTCTGAGAAGCCTGTTGAGAGGCAAGAGAGTGGCATAACCAAGTATCAGATGCAATTACACTTCGTAGAGTGGCTGGAGTCACACAGCTCCATTCAAAACCCACAGCAAGCCTTGCCTGAGGATAAACTGAACTGCAAAGGCACATTTATCATCCCCTGGCACAGGAACAAATGCTCTGCCATTTAATTATGGCAGGGAGCTGTCAGCTGGACCTGTCAGACAAGGATCAGTTTCCTTCTGCTCAGTGAGCCATGAGTTAGAGTGTCAGGTGTGCAGGAAGCCCAGCGGGAGATCAGCCCCACACACAGCCAGGGCAGGAGCCAGGGGGAACCTGAGACACCTCCCTGCCCTGCAAACACCTGGAAATGGGCAGCTTGAACAGAGCATTTCTTGTTCCCTGCTTCCATCACTGCAGTAATCCCCTTTTCCTTTACAGATGTTTTATAGGTGCACAATAATGGTTCCAAATATAAGCCCTTTCCCTGGTTTCAAACAACAGCTAGCAGTAAGAAATAAAATGTGTTTTAAAGGTATTGCACAGGCCGGGTGTAATAGCTACCATATAAAAGTGTTGCAATGCTGCTCAGAGCTCTCAATTCAGACCAGAAACTGGGTTTCATTGTGCCCCTTTTTGTAAAAGGGAGATCGACAGTGGGACCAGCTTGCTGAAGTTGTCCAAGAGATTATTTTGATTAATTTGCTTCTCCCTTGCTCACTGTTCTCCCAAGGGCTGGAGGAAATGGCCTCAGGTTGAGCCAGAGGAGATTTAGATTTGAAAATATTTGAAATATTTGAAAAAAAGTCTTCTTAGAAAGGGTTATCAAGCATTGGAACAGGCTGCCCAGGGCAGTGGTGGAGTCACCATTGCTGAAAGTGTTCAAAAAACACGTGGATGTGGCACCTGGGGACAGGGTGCTGGTGCTGGGTTGACAGCTGGACTTGATGAACTTGGAGGTCTTTCCCAGCCTCACCCATCCCATGGTTCTACAATTCTGCTGCTCCTGAGACTGCCAGCAGCATTAAAACCCTCTGATTTCTATGAGGATTTATTCTATAAATCAAAATAAGTGCACCAGGAACATTTTCTTCCTCTCTGGAGCCTTGGAAAGCCCCACTTCAGAGGGTGGTAGCTTGACAGATATCAACTGGAATAACCTCAAGAGTCTTGTTTATTGTAGCTCTGCTTGGGTTGGGCAAAATCTTCAGATGAACAGAGGTTTTTTTAGTGGACTATGCAGCAATTAACTTTATTCTTGCTTTTCAGTGACCTTTAAAAAATGCTATTATTAAACAAAGCACTTCCTGGATTTGTTATAAATTTAAAACCTGTGGCAAAATTTTCCCCGACTCTTAAAGAGAGACAGCTACAAAAGCTACATAATAAAAAAAAATCACTGAGAATGTTTTAAAACTCCTCAGACAGCTGTTTTGTTCTGTTCAGTGCTGGGCCCTGCAGGGTCCTGGAGGTGCTGCCTCACACCCCTGGTGACCACAGCCAGCTCAGAGCTCTCCAGAGAGGTCCCTGACAGGGATGGAGCAGGAGGAACACACCCAAAACCTTGCTTCGACCTGGTGAAGTGGCTGCTGCCAGCTGTGCTGGGAGTGGATGTTTTCCAGACATTTTGAGAAAAAAATCACAAATGCAGAGTTGTGGGTCTGATTTTCTGAGTTTGTGAAATTTTCAGCCCGATTAGTGGCTGATTCTTCTGTGAAGGAAGGACTCTTTTCAAGGACAGTGGAAAGTAAATAAGTTTTTTATCTTTTATAAACACTCCTGGGTTTCTCATAATAATTCCCTCACAGGTGTTGTTCTATTGTTTAACCAATGAAATGTTGTCTTTTCTAACCAATTATATGGTTCTTTAACACAGCATGTTATAAAAAGGGCTGTGTAAAAAAGAAAACAGCTTTCTGATTAATTTTCTGCTGGAGTCAGGCTCTTCCTTTTGTGTCCAACTGCGACAGCCCTGGCTGAGAAAATCCACCCAAGCAGCACCACAAAGTCACCTCCTGCTCCTCAGTGAAATCAATAAAAGTTTCCCATTGGATTTACTGGGTGTACACATTAAAAAATATAAATATACCTTCACAAATGGGGCAGAAACTTTGTCAGGTTATCTTAAAAACTCCTGCCACTTAAACAAACACCACCCAAGAGTGTAATCTCAAAAATGTGGCTGTTTTGCTCAGCATGTCTGTGGCTGCTGGGCCCAGGCTGGGGCCAGCCTGAGAGATGGGCAGAAGTACATGTTCCTTTTCTCTCTTTTCAGGCACAAATATAATCCTGAAGATAATAAAATATTCATGATGCTAAATATTTAAATTCGTCCACCCTGCTGGTCTGAATACTTCTACAGTCACTAAAAAAAAAAAAAAAAAAAAAAAAAAAAATTTTTAAAAAAAAACCCCCAANCAAAGAACACAGTGAAACAGAAAAAAAAAATAAAATGTGTGTTCAACAAACACAGGTGAGTGTTTAGGAAACTCCAGCTTTAGTCAAAGCATTACCAGTGAAGCAGTGATGAATTTATTGAATTCAGCATTGATTGCATTTATTATATAAAGGAATGACAAGAAGAAATCACAAATAATTCACAAGGTCTCAGGTGAGGGAGCACTTGCTTAAGAAGGGAATTGCACCTCTCTCAAAAAAAAAGTTCTCAAATCTTTTTGGGCTGGCCTTTTAACAGAAAACCCTTTATGAAATGTGTTTTAAAAAACACTAGATTTACTTAAAAATCACCTCTTCTCTATAGATATTTATTTACTGAGACATCCAGATCTCCTCTCAGACTTGATTTTTACCAGTTGGCATTTATGTTTTCCAAGCAGAGCCAGAATTATCCACAAATCCATGAAAAATCCATGAAAAAATGTTGATGTTGATATACTGAATATAGAAAACACATGAGCAAACATCTTCCAGACATGCTATTAACTAAAGTGATAAAGTTTATCCAACTCTGCCAACATAAAGGCAGAAAAAAAAAAAAGAAAACAACAAAGAACACGCCTGTAGAGCTTTGGCAATTCTACTTTTCAATGCAAACCCAAAGTATTCAGAACAAATGGAGCATTTCTTTCATTTCCAGCCACATGAGTGAATCTGAATTAATATATGGGGCACATTTGAGGGACTTTGCTCCAGCATGAGGCCTTTAAATACAAGGTTTTGTTCCTTATTTCTTTCTCCCATTCTCATTTCCACAATCCTGGGTGTGTGAGGGGCTTTAACCCTTGTGCTCTTCAAGGTTTAATTCCCCTTGATACAGCTGCAACCACAGCCCCAGGTCACCTTACTGCAATCCCCAAAATTTGTGTGGTTACTCATTGTGCTGTGATCAGGAGTTCAGAGCTCACAGGGAGGAATCAATCGAGAGTAAATTATTCTCCAGAATGGCTTGAAAATCCAGGTCTTGGATTCTGAACTCACCAGGAGCAAGCTACCCCAAGCTGTGAGATTCCTGAAATAATTTCTATTTTTTTGTAGGATTTTGTAGGGATGTGATCTATGGAACACCAAGGGGGTGAGAAGCTGAGTTACACAACTCTCCTTGCTCACGTTTCCTTGGGCTAAACGCTTCCTAGGAGCCCAATCTGCCAGTGTCACCCACAGCACAGAGCTCTGCATCTGCCTGCCCTCAGGAGAGCTTAATCTGCCTGTTTCATCAGATAATTACTGCAGGGGTCACTAATATTGGCCATAATCACTAAACACCTCTAAACCAGTCCAGCTCACAACCAGTTTGCACGGAACTTGGAACTTTGCACTGAAGAAAAGACAAAAATTAGGACTGAGCCTGAAATCTGCTGCCAGCCCACATCCAGCACAACCCTTTGGGTTCTCTGCTTCAGACAAGCTGTGAATAATCCACCAGTGAAACAGCTGCCCCCTGATTTCTCTCGTTAATAAAAGAACATGGATTCTCTCAAAATGACTGTATAGAAACAGAAAATAATGTGGAGCATGTTACATCCCTTTAAAGGAACTTCTAACACTGAAATGTGATGAAGAAAATGATTTCTGCAGTTTGCAAATCAATGTTAAAGAGAAAAGTCCCTGTTCCTACCTAGTGAGAGCCCAAAAACTTCTTAAAGGAATCAGAGGAGTGATTTTTGTCCCCCTCATATTTCTCAAAATCATTCCTCATCACCATTTGTGACACATCTATACCCTAGAGTAGGTTTGCATATATGTGTGTTTATTTACACACACAAAGATGTCCCATACAAGCAATAAGAATTAAAAAAACGAAGCTATGAGGTGTTAAATAGTAGAGGCAAAGAAAACTTCTTATCAAACATGCATGAAAGTGATCCATACACAAATGGCAGCGAGGAAATGTTCTTTATATATCACCCTCTGCATGAAAATAAAACGCTTCCGAAACGACATAAATGCAAGTATTTGTCAAATTCCTCACTCAGTATAAAAATTATCCTTGCCAGTGGAGCAAAAACGCTTCAATTCCTAACAAGGCGCTTCTCTGAGTGTTTCCTTGGGCTGTTTTTTGGCGGTGCGGGTGGAGGGGCTGCGATCCGACACCTGCGGGAAGGGAGCCCCGGGCCGGGCTCGCCTTTCAGCCTCGCCGGGGGCACAAAGCCGGGCAGCGGCGATGCGAGGGGCACAGGCAGGGAGGGAGCATCAGAGAGCGCCAGCCAGGTGACTCCAAACACGACACCACCCAGCAGGTGAGCTCCTTGATGACAGACTCTGAAGCTCCTCTGCTGCCATGGCTCTTTCCATGACTCAGCCTCTGGTTTTAATGATGCTCTCTCGCTGCTCGTGACCCAGGAGAAGACATTAATCAAAGCACTGCTGCTTGATTAAAGCATTAATAATATATTTTACAGCAGCAGGGCTGTATGGTAGAGGGAGGCCAAACCTTGGGAAGAGAGGTGTTTGCCTTCGTTAAATGTCAGAGGAGAAAAGTTCCAAAAACTGAGCAAAACCAAGATTTGTCAGTGAGTAAAACTATTCTTGTCACGATAATTCTGCTGGCTCCAAAGAAAAATGGGAAATACACTAAATAAGAGGTATTTTAACAGGTGACCTCACATTTCTGACCCTTTGTTTTTTGGTTTTCCAAAGAGAGGAGGGATCTCTCCTGCCAGAGGAGGTGCCAGCCATGGGTGACCCAAGCAGGGAGAACTGCTGTCAGTGCTGATTGCTTCCCTCTCCCTCTGGAAACATTCCTGCTTGGTTCTTTTGGGATAACTCCGTGGATCAGGTCATTTTAGGGGCCCAACCTTCCTCCTCTGAAAGAGGGGGTGTCTGTCATGGGTTAAAATTGTCCAGAATTAGCTTTAATAGCAGATAAGTAAAAACAAACTTTCCTTAAAAAGAACAAAATTAGCAAGAGTGGGATGAGACTGAAAAAGGATGAAGCAATGAAGAATATTGAGATTGACAGCAGTGTCCTCTTCCATTCATAAATGTGATGATTCCATTTGTTTTACAATAATGATATTTTGCACAAGTGAACACTTTACAAAAAGAACATTAAATCAAAATGTGTCAATGCAATAAAAACATTTCCAAATCTGTGGCCTGATTTTCTACTCACTTCAATCTCTTTTTGCTGGTGCAGTCCCACGGAATATAATAGCTTTGTTCTTCAGGGGATAAAATCAGATGCAGAAATGAAGTTACAAATGGAAATGATTCCAAAAAAGTCACAGTTTACTCTCCTGTGCAGTGTGTCAGAGTCGGAAACTGCCAGAAATCATATTTTTGTCTAGGTAAAAGAACAAATGAATAGGCAAAAATTAAAGGTCAATTGTTAATCAGTAATAAACAATAGCATCTGAAAGATATGACCAAGAAATTAACATCTAAAAGCCAGAAATACCCAAACAACAACTCCCAGAAGGCTGAGTGTCCTTTAATATGTGTCCTCATTTTACCTCCAGTGTGGACCAGACATTTCAAACTCTGCAACTTCAAACACACAACTGGACTTATTCCTTACTGATAAAGTACCAAAGCACTTCTGTCCCTTAAAAAACTAAATTCCAAATGCCAGGATATCAGAAATACAGAAAAAATAAACAGCACAGCATGGAATTGCTCTGAGAAAATGGAACTGTGGGAACAGTCTCATGTATTTTCAAAGCCTCATGCATTTTTGTATTTCTATCAAAAATTTAATTTGATTTTTTTCCTCTTGTCTTTATCTGAAACAGATGTTACAAGGAACACTGATAAAATCACTCTGCTGTCAGTTGTGCATTGAACTGTGAGGCAGATAACGGAGGTGGTTATGGCTTCTGCATAAAAGCCATCAAACAATAATTAAAAAATGCTAATCATCAACCAACTGGAACTTTTTAGGGCTTTCTTATGATTTCAGCATCTTTAGTGGGTCAGTCATGAGGCTGTGTTTGTGAAGAATCCACACTGATACTAAAAGATAGCCCTTAGTAAAATCAAAGGGATGGATAAGGTCTATTTTTGTCTTTTAGTCAGCCCAAACAAACTTAACCATAGCCAAATACATCTGGAGAAAAGAATATTTGCTGATTTTGTGCCCCATGACTCATCCTAAGCAGGACAACCTGGAGTTCAGGAACACGGCTGGGGCTGGGTGAGGTGCTCACAAACACTTTGCTCTGCCAGCATCAGAAAAGGGCCAGTAGGAAATCAGCATTCTGCATGCCTGGGATCAGCTGTGGAAAATTGATATTAAAACCCCTTGAATTTAATGGAAATAAAGGGATATGGGAGTGCTTGTATCTCCAGTTTGCATCTCCAACTAGGAGAGCTTAACCCTCATAACAAATTCACTCCAGGTTCTATCGACTGGCACAGAAAATCAGAGCATTTATTGAACAAACAGTAAGTGTTGCACCCAGCTTTTTATTAGAGCTGTAAATGTAATGAAATTAAAATCTTTCTAAAACAAGGTATTTTGAATCTTTTATAAAGGTGTGTGGCTTCTGACTACAAATCAGCAGCCTGCTCTTACTCTGAAGGCATCCCAGGAGAGGGACACGGTGTGAATCTGGCAGAACAAATCTTCAGGAAAGCAAGGAATTAGCAGTGGAATTTATTATGAAAGGATGGAGTTCAAACTTATAACCATTAGCCGGCTAAGTCCATTGCAAATAGCTTCTGGAAGGAATTACAATTCAAAGGACTCATTAGCTTAAGATGTGTTAATGTCAGCCAAAGAGTTTTAGTGCCTGCAGTGAATTCAGAGTTAAAGACGTGACTGATGCTGACACTTCCTCTTGCAGACTTTTCTGCCCGTGATCTGCAGCTCAGCACTGCTGCCCTGGAGCCTGGAACATCCCTCCTTGGTGCCCTGGAATCACAGGGGCCTTCCTTTCCTCCAGGCAGTGCTGACAGATCCTGCTTGCCTTGCTCCTGTCAACATTTTCTGCTCCCACTCACAGGACACCATCCAGGGAACTGGAATGGACAGAATAACCCTGGGATGGAGGAAAACAGCATCAGCAAATGGCCAATTAATGACAATTATGGGGATTCACTCCAGAGCCTCTCAGTGAAACCAGAGATCAAGTTTTGCCTTGAAAATGGGAAATCAGTCAGAGCTGACTTAGTCTGCTTCATCTATTTCCAGGCTGATCTCTCCAGGACAAAGACCACCTGTCTGTCCTGCGTGTGCACCAAACAAGAGGGTGTTCCAGTCTTATTCCTCGGGTTCTTAAGCTCTGCTGCAACACCACTAATGACCAACTGAAGTGAAAACAATCCTATCTCAGACACCAGGGAGCCAGCATGGATCTGTGGGAAATATCAAAGTAAGAAAACATTGGGGTTTTGCTGGAAATCATCATCAAAAACATCTCAGAAAGTCCCCAGCAAGGCAGATGTGCTACAGAGGTGATTGTATCCCAGCATCCTGAAACACTTCTTCCTCTGAGGAGTAATGCCAGTTCTGAGCTGATCTCACCTCCCATGAAAACAATAACACTTCTGTAACAGGATAATAATTAGCAGCACTCCCAGCATGGGAATCTGGAATGCTCCAGTCCTTCCACAGCCCTGCAGCCAGCAAAAAATACATTGGGATCTGAAGCGTCACAAAGCCTTTTCCTAAAATTAAGATCTCATCCTAAACTCAGGAAAACATTATAGCACTTCTTATTTTTCTAATCAGCTTTAGTTCTTTCCTTCTTCTATCATCAGTGATGAAGAACTTACAGTCCAAGCTCTGTCCTCCTTGCCCTTGGGTCCCTCAGCTCTCGCTCGCCACTGAACTCTGCCTGAACTTTTTTATCAGTTCTGTTAACAAGGCAGAAATAGATGATTTAGCTGCTTTTCCTGCTTCCCCAAAGCTGGAGGAGAGCAGCAGCCTCAGGATCAGCAGCAGTTCTCCCTCTGAGTCCAAGCAGGGAGGTGCTGAGCGAAGCAGCAAAGTGCATTTTCCTTGGTCATTGTTCAGAGTGGCTGAGGGCCCAGTGGTACCCTCTGCTCATCTTGTGTGTAGATCACATCACCTCAGGCACTCTCCCTGTTTTTCCTGCTGAGGCATTGCCAGGTGACAGAAGGAAGCATCTTAGGAGGTTTTGCAGTAAAAGAGGAGAGTACAAGCACTAGCACCCTGTGCTGTCACCCAGCAAAGAAAAGGATGCACTTTGCTGCTTGGTTCCATCACCGTGCTCCAGCACACTGAGAGGATTCCTAGAGGGGAAACAGAATGGGGAGAGTCCCTCTGAAAAGGACAAAAGCTGCAGAAATAGTGCAAAACTGTTCCAACAAACCCCAGCAGTAATCAGAGAGTGAAGGGTTATGGAGACTCATCCAGGGTGTGATTAGAAACCAGGCTTGTCTTGAAGGACTCCACCAGGAATGGAAGCAGGGAAAGCTCACTGCTACTTCTGCTGCTTGTATTACTTCAGGAGCTTAGGGCAATTTGGGTGATTTCATTCTAATCAAAATCTTTTCCTATTTCTAATCCCTTCAGCAGATTAAATATTACTGGAAGGAAAATCGACACCCACACACAAAGCCTGGGCTGGGCCACTGAGTGCAGTTATTTATTGGAGGTCATTAGGGTTGAAAGGCAGGCCCTTTTGGCCAGCTAAATACCCAGAAGGGAAGGACAAGCAACAGGAGAGATCTCTATCACCCTCTAAGTAGTTTCTTGTGCTCTGCGATCGAAATAAATAGTCTGCAATGAATAAAATTCAAATTAGTCTCTGTTCAGTGAGATGGAGCTGTGCCAAGTGCTGCCATTTACTGAAGTCCTTCCACATCACTGCTAAAAGGGAAAGTTCTAAACAGTGGCATCTTGGAGACAGAATTTGTTCTGGGCACAGACTGTGAACGAAATGTATGCACTAAAGTAAAATTCCCAGGGACCTGGAGTTTCTGCAGCCCATGTCTAAACATTACTGAGGGTAAAAACAAATAGCATGAGAATTTCTGCTTTCTTCAAGAAAAGGGGTTCTTGGACATGTTTATTGTGTTTTTCCATGTGAAATGGTTAAAATGAGGAGTGAAAATTGTGGCTTGAATGCGTGAAGAAATATTGCAGACACAAGGAGCCCTTTTCTCCCTCGCTTGCTGCCACACTTTTCTATGTCAGGCACTGCCTGGATATTTCCCAGGCAAGCAACAAGAGACCGAGTGGTAATGAAGTTATTTCCCTCCCATGTCAGGAGTGTTTGGAGCCACGGTCATATCTCAGCATCTCCTGTGCCTTTCATGTCTTGTTGTTTATCAAAGGAGCAATGAAAAGGAGCCCTGGAATGAGGTGTAGATGAATATGAATTATTGAAAGGGGCCAGGAAGAAAGCGCTGCAGAAACAGGAGGATCTGTCATTTAAGCTCCAGGTGAGAGGTTCTGAAGCCCAAATGAGAGAAGTGAATGTGAAAATGCTCTGAGTGCTGTTTGTGCTGCTTTACAGAGAGTAGGGGGTGTTGCTTGTACAGCTTGCAGCAGTGTGTCTTGTCCTCACTTGAGCCCAGGGGAAAAAGCATCCTCTCAAACCCCATCCTCTCCTGCTCACACTCATCCAAACCAGCACTGGATGAGGACAAAACTTTTGGGGAGAAGAGCAACTTCCCTGGAAAACTTTTCCTTCAGGAGCATTCATGGCATTTTAAGACATCTTCTGTTGTCTAGTCCAGGCATTCTGCATGAAAATTTGGGTCTTCCCTGAATCATTCAGAGCAGGATTTCCTTTCACTTCATGCAAACAGCCACTTGACAGCTGTGGATGGATGGTGTCACTCATAATCTTCTAAGTTCTTTTACTTTTTCTTCGTAAGACAAAACTTTCATGTCTTTAAGTGACTTTGCCAACCCCATTCATTTAAAATTCTGCAAATCTCTTTCAAACAATGAAATCCAAGGCCGCAAGAGGTGAGAATTTAGCAGTATTCCCATTTAATCCATGACCCATAGCATTTTTGCAAAAATCTCTACAAGCATCTTTTGATTAGCTTGGTGGATAAACTGAACAAATGGAGGCATTTTATGTTTTGCTGTGTGCTAACCTAACATATTATAAAACCAACCAGCATTTCTGCTTTCCAGGCTCTTGCTTTTCATTGCATTCATCCCTCTTCCTACTTTATGCCTGCTTTGCTTTAGATTAATCCCCCATAGTGGACACACAGTAATTTCCTCAGGTTCAGCCTGAGTTTACGAGTGCCTTCCATTTTCTCTAATCTCTCTAGCTCTGTCTCTGTCCCTCTATCTCTCCTGCCAGACATTTCCCTTGATTTTATCATTAATTAATGCATCTTTGTAGTGTTTACAACAAAAGCTGGGTTATAAACATGACTCACAGATCCATTCGTTGCCCAGCCCCACCTTTGCTGACTCAGTAAAATCTTGATTTCTAGATTACAGTGAACGAAATATTTGCTGATTATTTTTCCTCTCTGGCCTTTTAGCAGTCACAGCTGATAAGCCCTCATGACTCTGTAGGAGAAGAGGAGAATACAGATGGAGAGAGCTGAATGATCACTTTACAGGAGGTGATGCCAGCTTTGGGCAGGGAAGCTCAGGAGGAGCCCTTAGACCTTCCTAAACTTCCTAATCCTTGTGCCAAGCCAGTTCTAGAGCGCCTTCAAAAGCTCCTCTGCATGAAGGGCTGAGGAGGCAGCCAGAGATCAGGGAGAAGTGGAATTATTGGCAGTAGGGCAGGAACCTGAGCAAGCCTTTGGGGTTTTGCTGAAGGGTTTTGCTGCTGAAGCCTGGCAGCCCTGTCCTGGGAAGGGTCTGTCCCAAGCTGGGAATGGGAACTTCCAAACAAACGGGGAAAGACTCTGGGGGGATGCTGGATCCCATCATCAATAACGGGACTGACCGAGAGGCATTCCACGAGTTTTTTATTCCATTTTCAGTCTCAGTGAAGACAGAGACATAAAAGGTGATAAAACTCATGCCATAACAACAGAAGCCAAAGTTCTCTTTGTTCCAAGACCCTTAATTTTTTTTTTTAGCCAATGGGCTGATGCTAAAGGCTCACAAGTGTCTACTTAAACAAATCACTCAACGCTACACGTGCACCTTACAGCATACAATATTTGCTTGTTCTATATTTTCTGCAGCTCAGAAACTTTCTATGCTTCCAAATATTTCAAGGCTTTAAATTCAACTCTGTTTCAAACCTCCATCTACGTAAGTTTATTGCAATGCTGTGAAGGTGCTCTGCTTTTCCAGTTCTCACAGGGGGAGGAACCAGCCACCCAAGGGCTCCAAATTCACTTTTGAGACACAAAGCTGCAAAGCACCGGGGTTGTCAGGTGGGCTGGAGGTCTGATGAAGGGGATGAGGGAAGGGCTTGCTTCCTCTCCTGGTGATGGGACTGTAAAAGATGTTCAGGGTCAGCCCAATGAATTCATCCCCAAAGCAGATCCAGGGATGTCACAAACGGACACGAACAGAAGAGATGCAGGCTCTTTTGGAAAGTGGTCAGTGGGGTTTATTTTTATTGTATAAATAGTGGGATATATATTGTATATATAGTGGGATGACTTCTTCTTTATACAGAATGTCAGAGGCCAATTTGATTGGTAACACAAAGGTAAATTTTCAATCAATTGATCATCCCAGAGGGACATCAGAAGAAGGTCCCTCCTATAAAAAAGAATGTAAACATCCTTATATTTACAAAACATTGTTCTTCTGTTTACCAGAAGAACGCTTGAGAAAGAATTCTTCTAAGATCAAACATTCCAGGCATGAAACTCAGGACTACACAGGGTCTCACACAAGCAGGGAAAGCTCTCTCCTTCCCTCTCCAAGGGAAATTGCAGCACCCCTCAGGGGCAGAGCCTGGGCACCTCTCACAGCTCTGCAGGGTCTGCTCTCCTGATGGTTCCACACTGCCATCATCAAACAATATCTTCATATTTTACCCTCAACTAGGCTAACATTTCATGGATTAAAACAGATACAGATCCCAAGGAGGAGCCAGCCAAGTTATTAAGAAGAGCTCAAGGGTACTTTTCAACAACTGTGTGGTACTAAATACACAACAATGAGTTTTATGCATATTGCTTTTAACACAAGGTCTCAAGGCTTGGGAAGAAACATAATTGGAATGACTTTTTATGTTTTCTTCTTTTTTTTTTTT
>VZUA01094810.1:20311-30761 GCA_013401035.1 Horornis vulcanius
TTTTTTTTTTTTACATTTAATGCATCATAAATGGAGAACTGGATTTGTATGGTAATTTGAACAGTACGGTATTAAGAAAAACAAGAGGAAGAAATCAATCTCACCAGTAAAAACTAAAAAAAAATTACTTCTCAGAGCTTCCTTCACTAGTTTTAAATGATTTGAGAAATAAATTATAACAGGAATGGGGGAAAAAAATCAACAGCATTCAGTATTCAAACCTACCTCACCTGCTTAGCAATTCATATTTTAATCTGGCAGTTTGTCACAGTAGCTAATGGAATTTTAACACTATTTCTCTTTCTGTTGGAAAACTGAAAGCACTTCTGTGTTTTATTTTTGGGGTACATAACTTTAAATAATTGGTCTTTCTAGTAACTTACCCACCTGTTAAAAGCTGTCTTCTCCAGCAGAATTAGTTGAAGATCAACTTTTTAATATTTCCTATCCTTTTCCCTGAATGGGAGCCTGTCGTCATATTTCAGTATTGCAAACAGAGTCCTTACGAGAGCACAGTAATTATATTTATTTGATTTATGACTGGGAAAGCAAGGCACAGAGATACTAAGTGATATGGCTGGGATGACAGAGAGAATTCTACAGTGGTGACTGGACTGTGGCCACAGTGTCACCTTTTCCTTTTTCATACTGCACCAGGCAATGGCAGATACTCCAGTGTGCACTGTGAGTCAGGTGTGTGTCTGTGTGCACAGGTAGAGCTGAAAAAAATAACAGTACTGGTAGACAGATGTACCCATAACAGAGTCCTTGCAACAGCTGGTTAAAATTTTTTTTTTTCCTAGAAAATTAATACCTTCTTCTGTCCATTTGCCTCTTCAAACCTGATATGTTTGTAATTTTCTCTAACTCAGGGTGCCACAGGGACAATCTCTCTGTCACCTGGCCCTGTGCAGACACCCCTCAGACAGCTTCTCTTTGCATCAAACCTTTTTCTGTCTGAATCGTGTCTGCTGTTCCTGGCTGTAGAAATGCATGAAAATGGTAAAAANGATGTGCATGTGCTCAGACAGGTGTGCCCTTTGGTTTGGAGCTCCTGATGCTCAGGGAGGGCAGAGAACCTCCCTGGAACAGGCAGCTGTGTGTGAGCCCGCGGTCGGGAGAGGTTTGTTCTGCACTCAGGACAGAGCTGGCACTGCCTCCGTGTGAATCCTGCCTCCCACAGCACCCGGGCATCCCCTCCTGATCATCTCCTGCTGCCTGCAGAGGAAACAGCACCCAGCCCCAAGCCGTGGCATTCAGCTTCTCCTCTGCCCGGGCCACGCCACATTTAAATTCCTTAAAGCCTTTTGAACCTAAGTGATTCATCCCTTATGCAAAATTCATCGGGGTCCATGCAGGAATGATTGTCCCTTTGGTATTCCTTTCCTCGGCTGCTGTTTATTAACAGGCACAATTTTCTAGATAGCCCAGAGGAAAAAGAGCCCAGGAAACTTCAGGAAACTTCAGCACAGGTTCAGTCTTCGTGCATGGAGAGGAGTGAAACGCACAGAAATGTCTGTGTTCCATGCCATGAACTTTATTTTGCATTTACACAGCAAAGAAATGCCCCAAAAATTTCCATTTGCTTCGGTGGTAATTCAGATGTGGCCCCTTCCAGCCTTCATCAGACTTGACAGAGGAAAAAAGGAAACTTTTTACAAAGGCAAGGAAGGAAATAAGGAATAAAACACTGCCAGTGATATGTGACTCAGTTTTCCAAGACAATTTGTGGCACAACAGGACCGTGGATCATGGCTGGAGTTTGCAAGGGCAGGGATGAATCAGCAATATTTTATAAAATGTTTAACAAATCCTGGGAACCCACAGCCTGATTTACCACACATTCCTGGGCCTTTGCAGCATTATTCTAGTGGAATCAATAATGCTGCAACTTGGTAAGACTTGAATAATGAAGAGGTGGATGGAGTGCTTTACTGTCAATTTAATTATTCATACAAATGAGGCATTTGGCAAGAGAGGGGATTTCTATTGCTTCATAAAGACAAATTATGGGGGAATAAACAGGAACATGAAGCAAACATTGCTGGACTGAATAAAATGTTGGCATCAATCCTTGAAGTTTACCTTGCAATGTGTAATGTCATAATTAAATGGAGAAAAGCAGGCCAAGCTATTCTTTATGGCCAGTGGGTAACAGAGATCTGAAAAGAGGCTGAATTTCCATGCAACAAGGCTATCCAAATCCAATTAATTACAGAACTGCTAACCACCAGTGAACATAATGGAAACATTTAAACAAATTTTTGGGTGCTTAAATGCTCTTTTCAATCACATGTAGTTTTTTTTTTTTTCCCAAATAACTGAAAAATTGCTTTGTGGATCACCAGCATTCACATGGCACAAACAGAAAGAACCTGAGAAAGGCCAGGCCTCTGCTGTGGCTGAGGCCTAAAGGAGAACCAAACACCACAGACAACAGGCTGTGCACTCAATCAATAAAAGAAACAACATCAAATAATTTTGTGATGAAATTGCACTGAAGATGCAGCACTGGGCTGATTTCTAAGCCAATGAATGAGGACAGTGAAGGCTTTGAAAATTAATTTCTTTTCCTCATTTTTTTCCCTCCCCTTTTCCAGTGCATTCATATTTCCTTAAATAATTATTGTGATTTACACTTTTGTTTTCCCCCTGACTTTAAAAGCCTGAAATGCATCTTGTGTTAGAGATGCCAGGCAAAGCAATTATCTTGGTATTATATTTAAGCATCACAAAAAGCCTGTTTGGGGAGGGAGGAGGATTGACAACAGTGCTTTTATTAAATTACAAGCTGCTCCCTGCAGAAGGATTGGGAGGCTGGAAGCACGGAGCCTTTCCCAGGGAGATTGCCCATTATATACAGACAGCATTACTCTGGACTATCTATACATGCACATATGGATATAACCAGATAATTCAGATCTCTTTGGCTCTTCTGACAGAGGAATATTGTCAGGGAAGGATTGCACAATCAACCCAAAGGTGCAACAGAGAGCCCAGGCTGCCCTCAGGTGTCCCAGCACAAACACATCCCCACCAGGGCACACCAGCAGCCCCCATGTGCAGCATCTACCAAAAATCTGGGGGAAAAAAGGACAGGAGAACTTTTCACGTTGTGCTAAAACATCTCCCTGGTGCCCAGGAATAGGTGGGTTGCAGACTTTCTGTGCCAGACATTGGATCTGCCTGGGGAACCTTCATTGCATAAATTTCTCAGTTCTTTTCTAAATACTTTACACTTTTTGGCCGCTGCAGCAGCATGTGCCCATAAATTCTACAGTTTTATTGTGTGCTCTGTGGGGAAAAAAGAAAACTGTCTCCTTTTTTTCCTGTATGTATCTGCTCTTTATAGAGGATGCTGGCAGAGAACAAAACAGGAGAGATGAAATCACAGGCAAGCGACAGTGAACACCACCAGCCTTCCCATCTCCTACAGCATCAACTCTTATCCACCCCTGAATAAAAGCCCTGTGAAGGCTTTCATTAGTGAAATCTGCAGGGAAAATCTGCTCACTTCAAAGGATGGCTCTGCCATCCTCACAGGGACAGGATTTGAGCTGCACCATCACAGCCACGAGGTTTCCAAGCAGCTGGGCAAGCACCTCCTGCTGCTCCTTCCTCAGCAGCAGCACCTTGTCCTTGTTGTACAGCAGGGGTGAGAGAGGGAGCACCAAACCAAATCACAGGAGAATGGCAGAACTGCCAGAGGAGGGAAACAAGGAGGAGAGAGGAATCCATCCATGCCAAGAAATCAGGGAAGCATATGGAAACTGCACTTAAGGCATAAAGGGTGTGTGAGGAGTTGATATAACCAGATGGCTAAAGAGCAAGGAGAGAGCAATTCCAGAAATTGTGAGGGAAACAGGGAACAGAGGAAGAAATTAAGGATTATGAACTTCATATTGGAAAGGGCACGGAGAATTTAACTGGAAAACTGCAACAATAGTGAGGAAAATTTTTAAAAAGTGAAAAAAAAATCAGCTGATGTTAGAACTGAGGCAGGAATTTGCCTTTCTCACCTTGGGGAGGTCTCAGTGCTAAGGAGGATCTCCCACAGACGTGGCAGAAGGGTCCAGGAGGGCAGAAACAGCACCTGGCCAGGAGAGAAGGACAGCTCTGGGACATCTTCAAGTCCTTCAGAGCTGGGTTCAGGGCCTGGCTTCCTCAGACACCAAATTAGGTATTTTTCTTCTGTGTGCATTCATGTCCCATCAATAAAATTCAGATAGAAATATTTCTATGCATCCTCTGTCTCTGACAGGTATTTGTATGATTCTAGACAGCAATGAGGTCCTGATCTAGCTACAGACACAGCTGCAGGTCCCAATAAAACAACTATTGGAGTACCCAGTCTTAGAAAAGAAAACTTAAAATTAAAGTGCATGTATTTCTTGATAAATAAATGTAACACTTAAAGCACTGGATTGCACACAGCATTCACTCATTGCTTAGGATTTATTCACCTTCTTTGTCAGCTGGTTTGAGAAAAATAACCTTTAACAACACCACGCAAGGGCTTCACAAGGTAGGAAGGAAATGCTAATTGGTTTTATCCTTTTGTGAAACAATCCATCCAAAGTTAATTAGAATAGGTTTACTTTTTCCTCGCAGAAATAATCCATAAGAAAGACTGATGGGCAGAGCAAGCTGTGTCCTGCACAAAGGTGGTAGGATTTAAGTGATTCTGAGCTGTGCTCCCAGAACTCCGTAGCCTTCAGGCATCTGTCTGGTCTTTCTCAGTGGATGGCATAATTAGGGCTTGAGTGAAAACCCCGGTGGTGAAGCCTGATAAGAAGTTAATCTTGTGGGCACCACGTGGGCCCAGAGAGATGTGCCCCAAAAGTCCAATTAGCAAAGGCTTCCTGTCCCAGGCTGTGCCACAGCCTTGCTCAGAGCTGGTGAAGAGCTGAGGAGCAGCAGCTCAGGGCTTCAGCAGCCCCTCACACATCACAGCCGTGAGCAGCACCTGCACTTTGTCCCCTTCTCACTTCTCCTGGTGACCTTCACACTCCCAGGGTGACGTTTAAATCCCACAGATTCACACATCTCTGGAAATAGGATTCACCTCCAGGCACGCTGGCTGCAGACACAAGCCTAGGCTTTTCTGGGGAGCCCCACTGTGGGTATTTGTCCTCAGGACCTGACCCCAAGTCTCTTGGACCCTCTGACCCGGGCCAAGCAAACAGAATTTGTGTGAAACCTGAGCCATCCCAACTGCAGAATCCAACAGCGTTACAGCAAGCCCAGCCCCCTACAGCCAGGCATGAGCAAAGAGAGAAAATAAGGTTTGATTTCCCATCATCTGCAAAGAGAAAAGGAAAAAGTTCTTGGCTGTTGGAAAAGTACTGCAGATGTGGGAAGGAGAGTGTCCAGCACCTGTGCTTTACAAGGCAGAGATCTTTTCTTTTATGGAAGGAAAGCACTTCCCTCATAGCCAAAGGAATGCTGAGGCACAGCATCCATGGACCCTACAAATTCCCCTTTCCATCTAGGGAAATTAGAGAGCAAATCCCAGTTTCAAGAGGGGTGCAGGTCATGGAAATTGCTGCTGGGAAATCTAAGTGGTTTCTCCAGACCAAGTGACTGTAGCATGACTGTGATGGAAGGAGTTAATAGACACTGAAATTGTTTTATTAAGTAGATTTGCCAGAAATTACTGATTATTAAACCTCATTAGCCGGGGACTTGTACTCCATGTTCTTACCCAGTTGCTGCCTGCTGGATACACGGAGGGATGCTGGAGAGATTATTCCTAAGCCCTTCCCCCTCCCCTCTCCCCTCCTCTTCCAGGACCACATCGACAGTCCCGGGGGAAAGAGAGGAAAGACAGGGAGAGGGCAGGAGCCGCCAGCTCTCCCTCAGCATCTTCCACCGGGCAGCCCCAGGAGAGGAGCTGCTCCTCGGGACACCCTCGCCGAGCATCCCTTAGCACAACATATGTTACAGCAACACGCACGGCTGCTTTCCCCTGGCAGGAAAGAAGAGAAGGAGGAAGAGGGAAGAGACAGCCAGCTCCAGAGCGCTCCAGGGATTTTCCACGTAATCAATCCCGGTCCGTACCCCCAGGAGCTGCTGCCGGACCCCGCTCAGTGTGCGGCATGTGAGCATCACCCGCGGGGCAGCCGGCAGCTGCCCCTGCTCTGCTGGTAAGTGACTTCGGGAAACTTTCCTAGCGATGCTGGGGTAAAAAAAGTGCTTTTTAATCTCTGGGGACTACGGGCAAAGCCAGGGGTTTGTCCCTGAAAGGAGGCACGGGGGTGTTTGAGTTGCTGCCGCGCTCCGAGCTGAGAGAACACTTTCTGCCTGCTTAACAAAGTTTTCCCCGCGGTGGGCAAAGGTTCCCCTCTAACTTCTCCGCAATTTGCAGCGGCACGGGGTCGGGTCGATCAGAACAGCCATCATTTAGACAGAACTTCCCCACTTAAGGCATTTTGTAAACCTCTCCCAGCTAATCCCCGCAATCCCCCCGAGAGGCAGGACGGGCGAGCAGAGGCAGAGGAGTCTCAGTCTGAGCAGTCCGCTTAAAGCAATCAGGAACTTCGCATCCCGCTGCCGGCAGGTAATTGACCACTCCGTCTCTAATGACTATTAAGCAGCTTAGTTGAGTTAGCGCGTGGTTAAGGGTTTATAGAAATAAGAAAGCGAAGCGACAGAGACCGGAAAATAAGGAAATAACGATCTGACGGTGCCCAGAGCCGCCGAGAGAAGAGCCCGAGGTGTTCCCGTTTGGATTTGCAGGCACCCGAGTGATAATTATGAATGAGGCTGTGGCTCTGCTCCGTGCCTGTGTTGCCAGACAACCAACGAGGCTGCCAAGCAAAGCTCATTCACGGGCTGCAGGCTTCAGCGAGAAGCACGGAGCTGACTTTTACTTACAAAACAGGCACTCATTAATTTCGTGACTGAGGAAGGTGCCTGGAAACACCTTTTCTCTCGCAGTAACCTCTGCTATGTTTTCTCCTCCTCCCTGTGTCTCCTGGCTGACAGATCCCCCTGCTCTGATGCCGCTCTGGATGTCCCGGTGAGAACTCTTAGAGATGCCTATTCTCTCCAGAGGCAGTGACCAAGACTATAGCAACATCAGCTACAACTCCTGCAATTCCTTGAGCCACCTTCTTCCCATCTGCGTGGAAACCCCTTCTGTCAAGGGGGTCCATTACCAGCGAGCCAGGAGGATTCACCACCCTGACCAAGTGTCTGCAGTCGATCTAAAGACAGAGATCATGATCAACGTTGGGGGCATCAAGTACCTGCTGCCTTGGAGCACTTTGGACGAGTTTCCCCTGACCAGGCTGAGCAAACTGAAGCTTTGCAGCAGCTACGAAGAGATCATCCAGCTGTGCGACGATTACGACGAGGACACCCACGAGTTCTTCTTTGACAGGAACCCCAACGCTTTTGGGATGATTGTCAGCTTCCTAGCAGCGGGGAAGCTGATGCTCTTGAGAGACATGTGTGCCTTGTCTTTCCAGGAGGAGCTGAGGTACTGGGGCATTGAGGAATCCAAGCTGGAGAACTGCTGCTTTCGGAAACTGTTCCAGAAGCTGCAGGAGCTGGCCGAGATCCGCAAGGAAGAGGAGCTCCGGAGGAGCAAGGAGGCTTCGTGTGTCTTGGATGAGAAAACCAGGTTTGGGCAGTTCATGAACAGACTCAGAGATATGGTGGAAAATCCCCAGTCAGGACTGCCAGGAAAAGTCTTTGCTTGTCTCTCCATCCTCTTTGTGGCCACCACAGCTATCAGCCTTTGTGTGAGCACAATGCCAGACTTAAGAGCTGAAGAAGACAGGGTAAGTCAGTCCTTCTTAGCTGGTCTAACCACAGAATTAATTCTGGCACAGTGTGTGACAGAAAACTCAGCAATGGCTCAAGTTAGTTCCGTCATTTTCAAGTGATATCATGTTAAGAATAATAGGAACAAGTATTATTCTGATTTTTGGCTAAAATACAAGAAAGCTTTTTGGACAGAGCAGATATTTCAGCTTTCTAATACAGGGCTCCTTTTCCTTCTTGAGAAGCAGCTGCCAGTGTGTAAGATTAACTTGTTAGCACTGAGACTCTCCAGGTGACATTGTGGAGTTTTCAAGATGTTTCACTCTCTAGTTACAGGCACTCTCTCCTTTGGACACATCAGCTACAGAAATATTTTCCTCTGGCATCTTTACTTTTGAAACAGCTGGGAATCTTCCCTTGTGATAAAACTTTCAGATGCTTAAAGGGGGAGAAATATTCATTGATTTTTATATCTTACATTTCAGTAGTTGCATAAAGATTGAAGGATGAGAGGCAGATGAAGTATTTTGGCACATACTGATACTTAAAAGCTGTGCCTCCAAAAATCACAATTCCATGCTAAGAGAATTCTGTATTTTCCCCATATATATTGTAGGAGCAATACCAAGCACTATCTGAATTATTAACTGAATTTAAGCCCTTCTCAAAGAACTCATCCACATTAATTTTCAGGGCAAATAAATCTAGCCTGTATCACACATGCATTGCTGTAAATATTTCAGCATTTAAAAGATTTATTTTTGTAACAATAGACCAGAGGAAAAGTAAGAATCCAAAGTCATTTCACATGTGGTAAAGTCCAAATTCATTAAATAACCTTGACTAATCTCTGTAATGAATCCTGCACTTCATTTGCAAATTGCCCTTCCAAAAGTGCTGAGGAAATCTGTGACAAATAAACCCCTTGCCCCAACCCCTGCTGTAAGACAAGACTCTCCTCAGAGTGTCATATATTGATGAATAAAGTCATCTTTACATTTATAGCACAGCCTGGTGTGCACAAGACAAAAAATCTGTGTCTATTTTACTGCTCAAGCCATTGGTCAAAGCAGCCTTGCCATGGTTAAAATATGTCCTGGTGTTTGATGTCTTGGAATACAACTGAGGACTGCACAGAAGGCTGAAATCTAAGATCATTCCCTGCTCCATTTTAACCCCTTGAATATTAACTTCCACTTGCTCAGGAAGGCTCCAACCTTTCAGGAATAATCCTGGTGCTCTTGCAGCCTTCCTCAGCTATTACTTTTTTGGCTGAAAAAAGGAAAAAAAACAAACTGTGTTCACAGGAAAAGCTGTTAACACTGTTCCAATGCTTCTTCCAAGGAAGTACTTTAAATATAGAACATCCTTCTTCCAGCTCGATGTACAAACATTACAAACTCTGCTCCAGCAAGTGCTTCCTACTAACTTGGTAAATGGAAGTGCCTCGATGCTTTTTATCTTCATTTCCCAACCACTGCAGGAAAAGCTCTGATAAATAAGTCCCATGCAAAAAGAACCAGCACATGAGCAGAGCTCTGCTGGATGTGAGGGGTTGTGTGTTTTAAAAATAATTTACTAAGTTAGGAAGAAAAGCATGCTGAGGGTTATAAGTGTGCCTGGGAGCTGCAGTTCCTGGATTTCCTATAAAACAAGGATGACATTACTACTTAGAGATTTGCAGATAATAGCAGTACTTTAAAAACAAGCAAACTGCATCAAAACAAGCTCAAAAGATGGATTGTTGAAAGTGCAGGGGAGGGGATGAAGGATGAACCTGAGGAAAGAACCACATTTGTCCAAATATTTGGAAACATTCCATAATTTACACTTACAGCACCAGCCTAATGCACTTTGTCATTGTGCCTCAGAATACAGAGTATTGAAAGTCCTGCTCTTTGAATTATGGGATGTTCTGCCACAGGAGACATAGGGCAATAGATGAGACAAAATATTCATGCCTTGTGGAAAAGCAGAGGACCTGAATTACTAACAAGCAGTTTTGGCATCCCTAAAATTCCATCCCTAAATTTCTAGCCTGCAACAACTAAGATTTTCTTACTGGGATCTCCAAAGAACATTTTAACTAGAGCTGGACAGATAACCCCATGAAGTTTATTGACTAAAATTAGGACTTCTTGGCTGCAGCTGAGTCATACTTAGCAAAATCTGGGTTGATTTGTAACTCAGAACAGCTCACTGACCTCAGAGAGTGAGTCCAAGGTGGGAACACATTTACCAGCACCTGAGACAGGCATGCAGGACCTGAAATTTTTGCCTTCTGGGCTGAACATAAAGATGATTTGATATCTATTTGCTCAGTGACAGAAAAAAAGTCAAATTCCTTCACAAAGTTTCTGAACAATCTGAAATTCCACACCTGAACTCAAAGATGCCCTATCGTGAGGTTTATTCAATTCTGAGTTAAAGCCTGGCAAAAGCTCTGAGATAAAAGTACTACAAGGATCCATTTTCCAATGTCACCAACACTGGAAATTGAATTTATCCATATTACCCATTCTGAAAAACAGACAAAAAAGGCTTTACCTCTGCTGCATGTGTATCACTCTAGGGTCCTGTTCCTCCTCCTCACATCCACGTTAAGTGAGTGAAAACTGGCTGGGCTCCAGCTCAAGAAGGATCAGAGTCAAAAAAAGAAAGCTTAAAAAAAAAAAAAAAA
>VZUA01094816.1:18742-48069 GCA_013401035.1 Horornis vulcanius
TATATATATATTTCATAAACAGTTTCTTTGTACTTGAAAAGTATAGACTTCAGTAATTGCAAATGGCATCCTGTGTGTCAGTAAGGATGTGCGAGCCTGCTCGCAGCTTCTTTTGCTGAGAGCGCTTCCACTCAGGTGAATATTCTGCCTACAGTCCTAAACTTTTAAGGAAGTAAAACTTCTATAGTGTGAGAAGAGATACAGGACATAAAAATTCTTTTCCTTTGGTGTTTGGATCAAACTTCTCTATCCTCTCGCCTTTCAGACAAATCTTAATCTTGGTTTTCTAGGCTGCTTTTTTTGTGCTTTGGTATGCTGACGTGAACATTTTGTATGAATTTTGTAATACTTGACACACTAGAGAACATCTGATGATGACCAAGATCACAGAATGAAAGATTTACCACTCAGTACTTTTAATAATTGCTTCTTTCAGAGGTACAATCAATTAGATTATTTTTATTTACCTCACCTTCCTTGCAGCAGCCTTGTGAGAAGGGGAAGCCATATGGGTGGAGCAGGATGAGTCTGGGAGAGGAAGTGAACCCAGCAAAAGAGGTGCAGAAATCTTACATTCTTTCCAAATTTTGTGTAAGCAGCCCCTACAATTTTTTCTTTTTTTCTCCTGGTCACTCGTGAGACACTCTGATGATGATGAGTAAGGTAACAAACCCCTAGTGGGACTGATTAATTTCCCATCCGTTAAAATGTGGGAATGAACGACCCAACCCACCAGAAAACTAAATATTGATGCTGTCAGTGGCATGATAATTGGTCTCTGCTTTCATCTCTAAACAAACCCTTGCTTGGATTCTATTATTCATTCAAAGAGGAAAAGGGTTATTAATACAGTGTTCTTTAATTTATATTTTTCTTTTGTGTGTGTGAGAGAGAGAGAACAGGAGAGCAATAATAAAATAAATATATTGGCTAAGAGAAAACATTTGAAAGTGATCCCTGCCCATTTTTTTTAATCTTCTCTTATCATGAAGAATGTGAGCTGTGATAAATTGTTCTGCTAATCAAACAGCACTGAAAGGTTAGGTCATTGGAAGTCTTTAGTCATTTTGTGCTTTTCAAGAGTGAATTTGTTAAAATTATGCTGAATACCCACTTAAAGCCTGGGCTGAAAACCCTACCTGTGTTTTATAACTCTGCACTGTCAGAACCCATAATAAGTCAAACATTCTTTCAGAGGTACTCATAAGGGNGCAATAATAAAATAAATATATTGGCTAAGAGAAAACATTTGAAAGTGATCCCTGCCCATTTTTTTTAATCTTCTCTTATCATGAAGAATGTGAGCTGTGATAAATTGTTCTGCTAATCAAACAGCACTGAAAGGTTAGGTCATTGGAAGTCTTTAGTCATTTTGTGCTTTTCAAGAGTGAATTTGTTAAAATTATGCTGAATACCCACTTAAAGCCTGGGCTGAAAACCCTACCTGTGTTTTATAACTCTGCACTGTCAGAACCCATNTTTCATCTGCTCTGATTAGGCCTGGTGCGGTTTCATCAAACTACTCCATCACTGAGCTGTCACTCCAGTCGTCTGTTGATTGAAAACAATCAGGGCTCTGATGGCACAATTATTCTGACCCTTTAACTAGAGGCTGCTGTGATAATGAAAGGTTGATTATGATAGTTTGTGCCTCTTTCAGTTTGCCAAGAAGGTTAATTTGGGCATCAGACGGATGTTTAATGGGCGCTTGCTGGCTACACTGAGGTAAATGAGAACGTGCAGTCTTCGATATTGCACGGATATAGTTTGGCTGTCAATCATTGTCATTTTGAGTTTGTGCCTCACACTCTGGAAATCACATTTTATTTTTTCCTTGGGATTTAATTTATTCTGTGCCCTGAGGAAGTTCTTTCACTCTGTGACCTTCACAGTAGCTTTCTCTGTCTTTTTTCGCTTCTCTCACATGGAGCCCAAAGGCATAATACATCTAGAGGAACATTTTTCTTTCATTTTTCACATTAAAAAAAAAAAAAAAAANCCCTGAACAGAACAAATGTTTTAATTCTGATTGTAGAATCCGAATGTGCAAATGGGAGCATGCCTGCTTACTAACGCAGCGCCACACAGGGAGCTGCTTACGTAGACACACATTTGTAAAACTGACAAACAGGTAATTTAAAAATGTCTCTGTGTAAAGAGGGTGGGGGATGGCACAGATTTATTTTCACAGGCTACACCCATATGCCTTAGTTCAGTGCCTTGTAAATGTGGTCTCAGTCACTGTACTGGAACTTTTTGAGTTAGAAAGTCTCTCTTCAGGGTTCAGGGGCAAAAGGCATTTCATTGCTGATTCATAGATTATTAATATTTACCGTGTTCAGATTGAGAGAATCATATGCATGATTTTGTAGTTGTTTGGCTCAAAGTGCAAAAGAAATGCAAATACCTCATAATTTTGATTGTTCCACATGCAGCTCATTAGAGTCTTATTTTTATGCACATTTTAAATTCAAAATAAAAAGAAGAAAAAGATTTCTATCTTTGAGGCTCTCTTGCATCTAGACTAGAGACACTTATTTTCCGTGCTGTCCACAACTGTAAGATAGTACCAGACTGATAAAATTGCAGGGTGAGTCTGGAGGCTGTGCTACATGGTTACTAACTCCTAAAAATGTTCATGTGTAACTCATGGCTTTGAAAAATTGTGTGCGTGTGTTTTGTTGTGTGATGGGACTTTTTCCCTCAGCAAAAATTCTTACATTTTTCTTCCTAAATGGATGATACAGATCAATTTAGTTCATCCTGCTTAAAATGCTTAGTATCCTAAACCCCCTGGATTTTGTGCTTTGTAGCCTGTAGAGACAGAGGATGACAAAGAGCCTTTAGAGATCCAAATTCAGGCCCTTTGGAAATCCCTGTTCATTCTAGAATAGATGAAATTTCCTCCACAGCCCTCAGTGGACTTTGGTTCAGAGCTTTGGTAAACGTCCTGGTTTATCCAAAGATTCTGCTTCTGTACTTGAAATTTGAAGAGTCAGGGTGTTGCTGACAATTGCCAGCTGAAATGTGGTTTTGAGACAGGAGGTCCCAGTCTGGAACACCTCAGACTTGCTGAGTTAGATAAAATCTAATAAAAGGCAAAATTATGTGGGAGTTTACAGCCAAAATATATATTCCTAGTGTTTCAAAGACTGCACTAGTAAAGTCCAGCTTTGGCTTTTTGAAGTTCCCTTGGTGATGCTTTAGGTGATTGCTGTAGTAACTGTGTGGCTTTCATAACTCTTCTTGGCTTCAAAATTCAATAGAATCAGGTGTATAGCACTGTCGAATATGCTAAGGATACAAAGATATTAATTTGATTTTTTTTCTGTACAGAAACTTTTGCTTCTTTTAAGGAACAGTTCAGGTGAGATTTGTAGTTCTTTCTCTTCCCCCGATTTAATGTAATCGTCAGATTGTCACACACAAATTGGGTCATTTTTGTTGCACATGTCTGATCTCAGTCCAGGAAAATGTATCTTTGCACTTTTGCGTCCATATTTAAAATTTTATTTATTCCTAAAATGAAAACGTTCACTAGGTTATTATAATAAGGTTTCCATTTGTTTTAATGAGACAATGTGAATTGATTGTTTTAAAACTTTAGAAACTTTGTTTCCTTCTACTTGTTGTTGATAAAAAAAAAAAAAAACAAAGCACACACACAAAAAAATCAGCACTCCAACCTCCTCATTTTTTTCACTGCTGTCACTTTTTGACTTCATGTCATTTGTGAGACACCTTGGATGATACAAAGTAGCATATTTGCAGTCCATTGGGCTACAGCGTGAATACATTGACTAAAGGCAGGCCAAGATGACTTTAATAGAGTTCCCGTGGCCCCTGCCTCTCACAGAGCCCAGGCTTAGAAAAGTTTTTTTCTTTCTTGGCACTCTGTCAGCAGCAACTTTCCCTGACGTTGACTTTATGACTTAGAATAGTTTCTGAGTGAACCTGAGTCTGATAAATATGAGTATGTCAAGCTTTTTGCACTCATGAAGTAGCTTGGCTTTCCTGATTAGAAAACTTGGTGTGGTGTCAAGTGAAGGTCTGGCACGTTTCCCAGCAGAGTGGCTTGAGAAGGACTGCAGGGGGGTGCTGGACAGGCAAGGCACAGGCATGATTCTTGTGCTCCCTGGGATAGCTGGCAGCCCAAAGGACCAGGCAGCTACTTCTTGCAGGATTATTTTCAACAGGAGTGGAATCCCTAGTTCAGCTTTAACCTCCTTTGCCTCTGTGGCCTCTCCGGCTGTGGGATGTGTGTGGTGTGTGCACCACTGACAGCAGGGAGGGAAGGACTGTGCTCCAAGCCTGTGTGACTTGGACTGTTCAAGCACTGTGCTGGAAGCAGAAGCAGGTGTTGGAAAAACAGTGACCTCGCTATCCAGCATGCAGATCTGCTCTGATGTGTACTCCAACTGTCCCACAACATATTTTTCCATCTCTTTTCTGCTGTTTTGAGAATGCACTCCATTGCTAGATCATATAATGTAACCTTGGAGAAGAAAAATCCTTTGGGTTAAGGCATTAGAATAAGAGAATTAATCTGGTTTGAAAATCCTGTCCTTCTGAGGGTCTACTTTTGTCATTTACTTAGTTTAGAAGATGAATATGGCAAAATATATTATTTATTAAAGTTGATATAGGCACTAGGCTGCAGCTTCCTTTAGTCACACACTCATACATTAAAATTAATAGAAAAGAAGCTTCTAGCAGTTTAAACAGAATTTGCCTATATGGCAGTAGGAGTAGAGGAGTCTTTCCTTATTTTTGTAAATTATTTAGCACTGATACAAATATTTTAAGCCTCAAAATTGTGGATCTTTTTTTTTTTTTTTTTTTNGCTCAGAAGTGTGTTTGCAGTGAATGCTGCTTGTTAGCATTTTAAACACAGTTGTAATTTCAAGTGCTATTGGTATTTCCTTAGAGAAGCCAGAATGTCTTTTCTTGCAGCATCATAAAGTCTATAATGGCTTTTAGTTTATTTTGCCAATACTGATTATAGTTGCTAATTGTTACTGCCAGAGAGGCAAAAGCATAGGCACTATAATCAGTGTTTCAATGGGGTGAATTATGGAGTTTTTATGTAGGAACCAGGATTAAACACAACCTGAGTAAAGGTGTTAGAAATTGTGCTGATAAGTATGCAGATGTGTGCTGGTCTCATACATGGAAATTTGTGTCTGCCATATGTTGATTAGAGTTATATTTGCCTCCTTTGCACTGAAAGAAAGTTAGAACTGTGTTACAGTCCACCAGCAACTACTTCTCATACAAGTGAAAGACTTGTTTGGGAATTCAGTTTTCTTTCTTTTGAAATTTTTCAGCCCTCTAATAGCTGCTAGACTGTTCACCCACACCCAATTTTCCTCCATGCTTCCATTGTATGAGACATCATACATCATACATCATGTTCTGCTAGAGAACATGATAACAGTGTGCTGCAAAACCGGTGTAGAAGTCTAAGGCTCAGTTGGTGAGTGTTCCTGAAACCAGATGATCTGCTCCATCACCTTGTTGTCACAATTTAGGGGTTTGTCCTGTATTCTCTAAATATAGATATAGATACCTACATTTGTAGGTTAGATTTTTAGCAATTATTTTTAACTAGGGATCCAAAATTAATTTTAAAACAGTTATTGTCACAAATAGCAAGACAAGGAAGTTAAAAAAAATACAACTTTTAGCTCTTAAGGCCTTTTTTCTGCCTTGGAGTATCACAGATTAGATGGGCACTGGGCAGATTGTGTTCAAACAGTAGCATGATCTGAATCAGATTGTGTTCACACAGGGCACTGTAGTCAGATTGTGTTCAAACAGTAGCATGAGTTGATTTGGACAGGACCTTTGTGATCCACATTGTGTGCACATCACACATTGTGATCCACAGACCTTTGTTGCTTCCCTACGATTCAGTGAGGCTTTTCTGCATTTTGTCAAATGCCTATAGAGCATCCAGGTGGTGTGCAGGGTTCTGAGCCCTGCTTTCTAAACTCATACAATAAAATAAACTCTTCCACTGCAAACTGGCCTCACACATGGAGTCTGGTAAGAGCCAGTGCAACCTGCACAAGAGACAGCCTGGGATTCACATTGCCCTCGCCATTGCTGCTGCAGCTGCTTGTCAGAGGGGAAAGGTGGAAGTAACATGAGCAAAGATACCTTGAGGTGCAGCATGTAGAATCCCATACAGGCTGTAATAAACTTAATTTGGAAAGGTCCAAAGGTTTTCATAAAAAAGATGCACGACAGATGAGTTGGGATAAAATAGTGTGGAATGGATAGAAAAGGTTTAGGTTCAAGACATGTAATGGATTGTACATCTCATATGAGAACCAACAGAATCTTTGTATCACTTTGCAACCATTGCTGTAGTGGTTTAGGGAAAAGTTGAACATTACTCATTTCAGTGAAACATTTTTTACAACTCCAGGACTATTCTCAGTAGAGACCTAACTCAGTATGAACCAAGTTGCATATGCCAAACTACCTACAGCAGAGAAAATGTAATTGTAACGGAGATGTCCATGCCTTCTGTGCCGATCATCACACATCCCATATCCAGAAATGAATGCAGGTACCATTTCTTTGAATGTATGAATGTATGTGGTGTTGCTTGTGTGTTTATACAGTATTTATTGGGGGACCAAAGGCAGGACAATAAAGAAAAGCAGATGGATGAAGTTCTAAGATATTAATAAGGCATTAATATCAAACTTCCTCTAAGAGGCTTGTGGTTACCAAGTCCTGGTTTACATTAGTGCCTGTCTTTTACAGAGTCTGTAATATCTGTCATTGTGGCCCAAGTGATACCTCTGTGATGCCATTTTAGATGTGAGCAAAGGCATGAACTTACAGTTCCAAAAGTAACCAGTCTGTTGGATGCAAGTGCTGACAGATAAGAACTCAGTTGTGGTAAATTCTTCTGTCTCAATATAGTAACCCACATATCATTCAGTTGATATATGCTGAAGATAGCCTCAATTTTTCCTCAATTTCAAGTGCCTGAATGATGAGAGCTAAGTGCCTTTCAGGAATCATTCACATGGCTAAAGACGCAGAATAGGAAGTTGCCTGATACAACTCAGTAGGAGACACCTGACATATAGGTTTGGTGGACTTTCAACACCTGACTATAAGGCTCAATGATTTCAAGTTCAGAACCATTTTCAAATGTATTTAATTATTGTCTTTTTTACTAGCAAGTCAAAATACATATAGCTAATGCATGTATTTGAAACTTAATACAGCATTTAACTGACTGAACTACTGTTGCATTTTTTATGCCCCTCATTGATTCTTTGTTTCACAGGGGTTCACAGTGAGGAAAAAATGTTTCAAATTGATCTTAATAAGAATGTGGTTTTGGTTTGTCATCTTCCCTCTCTGATAGAATACAGAACCAGTAATAAATTTAATGCATTGTGTATGAAAGCCATGAATAAGAGCAGGCTCTATTTTCAGCTCCTTTATGTGACATTCCCAATAACAGCAAAGGTCCATAAGATTTAGTTGATTTTTTTTTTTATCACTCAGATTGTTAAAAACACCCATTCCATGAATTCTGTGTCAAAATGATTTGAAGTATCAGGTAGAGTTGGTCCTTCTCCAGAACTAGTCAATGTCTTTGATAATGACTGGAATGAAAGAATAATAAGGGATTTATGTTTTCAGAAAATCAGAAGGTGAAATGGTTTTCTGGCACTTTTGAAAATACAGTTTGGATGGAGAGTGATCTTAGCTGGAGCAGTCACTTACTGGCCTAAAGTAATAGTAGAGTGTTTGGTAATGACGGAGGAAGCATGACACTCTGTGGAAATTCTGCAGAAAAAAGAACAAAAACAAAACAAACAAACAAACAAACAAAAAACCAAACCAAAAAACCCCAGAAAAAAACCCAAAAAACCAAAAATTCAGTACTCAGTCATAAGCTTAAAAATGAATCAACAACATCATAGTGCACTGACAGTCTTATGCAGTGATGTCCAAGAAAGAGTGGTATAGATTGTTACAATCAAAGAGATTCTTCCAACCTGTTCACTACTACTACAGCCTTAAGAGGAAGATTATATCCGGTTTTCAACAGCAAACATTAAAGATTTCAATAACAGAGAACTGTGAGCCAAGCAAGATTTAGAAAATATGACCTAAGATGCATTGAAATACTTTTTTCGTTCACTGAGGAGGAAACTCACACCAATATTAAAATGCATCTGAGGTGGAGAAGAAAAAGAAGGTGACACAATCCTTTTCATCCTGTATGGATGAATCATTTTCAACGGTTGCTCTGGAATATAAACCCAAAGGTGGAAAATGGAGCGATGAATTTAAGGGTTTAAAGTTTCTGCATATGTAAGAGGAAAATCTGTGTGAGAGGATATCAGAGCATGGGAATGGTTTTCCTGAGGAAGGTTTGGTGTCTTTATTACTGGATGTTTTCAAGAATAACTTACACAACAATTCTTGAAATGGTTGAGGCCATTCCTAACCTCTTTTTAGGACCAGTTGGATTCAATTTAAGCTTTATATGATTTGAATGCTATGTTTAATTTTGAATGTTGATACTAGGTGCAATTGCTGAATTGTTGCTTTGTGTCTGCCCCAAACTAGCAGGGCCTCTTTTGTGCTTTGCTCTTCTCTGACTTATTTTTTTTGTCCCCTTACAACTTACTCCATTTTATAAACAAAATAAATGAAGAAGAAAAAATATTGAAGGATTCAGTATGTAACGTGTTGTATTTCATCAATATTTTGTCCTAAATAGGATGAAATATGCAGGGCAGAAAAAGCTTTTCTTCGTAATCTTCTGCCATTAGTCTTCTTTCCAGTGTACCTGTGGTATCCAGTGATCCTATAGCCCCTATGTTTATATTATTGTTCCAGCAACTTGATTCAGGGATAGTATGGTCTCCTGCAACACTAACAGACTGCACGATGAGAGTATTGCATAGCACCTGATAATGCTGTGGGAATCATTTCGGAGAGCTGGTGCAATACAGTGCTTTTGTATATACCCTCTATCTTTTTATGTGGACTAATAGGCTTTCACAGTTGCTTTTTAGATGCATAAATACCACGACTGAGGCAAGTATATACCTGCTCCTGGAATGCAAGCAAATTTCAAAAGATCATATTTTGTCAGAGTTGTGTGCAAATAACGTGTGTCTTGTTTTTCCCTTCCTTCCCTCCACGTTTAGCTGGCTGTGAGGTGGTTGGAACACAACTGCCGCTACCAGTATCTGGATGAACTTCTCCAGTACGTCCGCTTTGGCCTTATGGATGTGGATACACTGCATACTGTAGCTCTTACTCATCCTCTTGTCCAAGCCAGTGAAACTGCGACAGCGCTCATTAATGAGGCCTTGGCTTACCACCAGAGCGTCTATGCACAGCCAGTTTGGCAGACTGCAAGGACAAAGCCTCGCTTCCAGTCAGACACTCTTTATATTATTGGTGGGAAAAAACGAGAAGTCTGTAAAGTGAAGGAATTGCGATACTTCAATCCAGTGGACCAAGAGAACGTTCATATCGCGGGGATTGCTAACTGGAGCGAGCTGGCGCCCATGCCTGTGGGGAGGAGCCACCACTGCGTTGCTGTCATGGGAGACTTTCTTTTTGTAGCTGGTGGAGAGGTAGAGCACTCCACAGGGCGCACGTGTGCCGTGAGAACTGTCTGTCGATATGACCCCCGCACCAACTCCTGGGCGGAGATCGCTCCGATGAAGAACTGCCGGGAACACTTTGTGCTGGGAGCCGTGGATGAGTACCTCTATGCCGTAGGGGGCAGGAATGAATTGCGTCAAGTCTTGCCCACAGTTGAACGCTACTGCCCCAGGAAGAACAAGTGGACCTTTGTACAGTCCTTTGATCGGTCGCTCTCATGCCATGCGGGATATGTGGTGGATGGTCTTCTTTGGATATCAGGTAGAAAACGTTTCACACAGTTTGAGGTACTAACAACACACCAAAATGCTGTCTTGAATTAAAGTAAATAATCTTTGGTTTATATGTCCTTTCAGAGAGGACAAAGAACTGAAGCCTCGTTAGAAGTATAGGAGCGTAATGTATCTTATACGTTACACATGGTGTTTCAGAGCTGCTGCTATCATATGTTCTATCTCCAGTTGCCATTCATAAATCTCAGTGAACTGGAATGATGATGCACTTTTGGACAAATTTCCAGTGATAAATTCTGTGTGCTTCCTAAAAACAAGCAAAAAAAAGACATTGTTTCTGTTGTATGATCTGGTACTTTTGACAGTAACAGGACCTGAGGGAATAGCCTGAAGTTGTGACAGGGGAAGTTTAGGTTGAATATCAGGAAAAGAGTCTTCACCCGCAGGTTGATTGGGCGTTGGAACAGGCTCCCTAGGGAGGTGGTCATAACACCAGCCTGACAGTTGGAGAAGCGTTTGGATAATGCTTTCAGGCACATGATGTGATTCCTGAGCCTGTGCAGGGCCTGGAGTTAGACTTTGATGATCCTTGTGAGTACCTTCCAACTCAGAATATTCTATAATTCTATGATTCACTTACTCCTGATGATGAAATTGAAAATTAAGTGCTTGTTAGCTTGTGATGTTCCAAGACTTGAAGGCAGATGTATGATTTGCTCCCAATTGCTCTTCAGAATATTTCAACATGCTAAGATGACCATTTTTAGAAATCATCCATGGCTCTGTCCATAACAAGTGCACAAGGCCATCTGGATGTAATCATAGCTTTATGGCACTGGTAGATGAATGTATAGACCCTATAATCCTAAATTTAATTGTTATATTCCATTGATGGGGCTAGGGGGGCTTAGTTTCCTTAGTATTTGTAGTGGGTATTAGTTATTTTGGAATACGGCCAATGCTGTCTACAGAAAATTTGACAAGAAAAATGTTCTCCCTTTACTAAGAAGTGTGCCACAGAAGGTAATATAGTTATATTATTTATTAAGGAAGCTAATGAGTAAATGGGGCCAGCCCTTGAGGTAAATGTTCAGTGATTGGCATCTTCACCGTAGATACCCTCTGAGGATTTTAATATGGTCTGGAATGCCTCTGGTGAAAAAATGGAATATGAATGGAAGATCGAGTTAGCATCCTAGGCTTTTGCTGTGCTTCTCAAAGTGTGTCGTTTGGGCTAGCAGATGCACCTTTCTGTCCCTGTGGATTAAGTGCCTCGTGGGAATGGATTCCCAAGCATTGGCAGGGGAATTAGCAGTTATCTATTTTAATACACATACACTAAAGTCATGAATGATGACTTTGGAATTAAATGCAGGACAGAACACAGAAAATCAGCAAGATCCCTGGCAGGTACTTTGGGTCATTTTCTTTAGTGACCATCATTTAGAGAGTCTTGTAGAGTTTGTGCGGTATGAATCCTTAGGTGAGACCCAGATACATTGCAGGAACAGGATTTCTGTTCCAGAAATTAGGCTACCAGCTGGGTGTATTCAGAGCATTGTCCTGTTTATTCACTACTTTTCCTATTTTATTAGCAGAGAGAGATGTGTGTCTGCAGTGGCCACTTCAAATAGATGGATGTTACTACTGCTGTGTCTTGGTTGCTGGTTCTTTTCCTGTTTTGTGGTTTACATTTGTCAGTATTTATGAAGAATAGGACCTTTTAAAAAATGCTGTTAAGCATTCTTGCATAAAATCATTGAATGTGCACTAGAAATTCATCAGTGTGGTCTTCCCTCCAGTAAATGAAAAAAGTAATACTTTTTGTCTTAATTTCAGTGAAAAAAAGCCCCAAACAACAAAACTAAACAATCAAAACTCAAGAGAGCATTTGCTAGCAATTTTTAAGTCAAACATGGGGCTGGTTGAAGACTGAATTTAATCTTTCCAGGTTTACTAGGAAAGGGGAAATTTTCCTGAGGATTAATTCATGTGCTTAGTTATGTAGGTGAAATGCATGCATGTCTGTGTGTTCTAGATTCCACTTGTGTTTAGAAAATGATGCAGTGTGGTATTGTGTTCAAGGGTACGCCTCTAATAGAGCTGTAGAATCAGTGGAAGAGGTAAGTGGAAGCCTACTGGATGAATTCTTTAAAACTGGGCAGAACAAGCAGCAAAAAATATTTTCTCAGTATTGTTCCATTTATATTTGAAAATGCTACCAACAGTGGCATAAGGTAGGCAGGGCTTTTCAGGTGTATTTTGATAGGTTCTGAGAAAATGCCTAGAAGTTTTGAGTTGCCCAATTATGACAGGTTATTCTGAAGTTCGAGAGTGTACTTACTGCGCTACACTTCAGTAGATAGTAGATATTGATCTGAATTTTGTACTCTCACACTGAAACCTGGCTGTGTATTGAACAGAGTTATTTTTAAAAGAGAAGTGGATGGAGATGTAATAACTATAGCTAGCTTTCTATTATTAATTAATTGCTAGGACCAGAATGTAGTTCGTGGTATATGTACATTCAGGGGCAGGGGAATAGTACAGAGAGATGTTTTACTGTATCATAGTCATTGCTGGAAAATCCACTGTTCGTCACTGAATATAAGATGTTAGCATAAAAGTAATTAGTAATGCAGGAGGGAACCTAATTTTGAAGTATGTGGCCTAAAATTAAGTAATTAAAAAATTAGCCTGAGTTAGAAATGTTCCTGAGCTGTATCCCTGCTGCTTTTTCTGGGAAATACAGGTCATCAGCAAAGAGCTCTCAAAGTCAGTCTGCTACTACCAGCTGGCAAAGGAACCATGGAAATGTGCCCAGTTTTTTAGTGAGGGAATAAATTAAATAGTGATAATATAAGTTTCTAGCCCTTCTATTTGTGGAGAGTGTCATCAAAGCTTGATCTGCACACTGCCCATTTACTTACTCAGTGCCTCTGCTACAGCCTCATGCCCTCTTAAAGGCTTTGCTGATCAAAAGTTAACTAGACTTAAGGGATTTCTGTTATTATTGGGATTCATTTTCAGCTTTGCTTTGCTGCTCCTTTGGGACAAATATGACAAGTATTCAAAAATAAGAGATAATAAAATCATGGCAAAGGCAGCAGGAAAGGAAAATGGACTAAACAAACCACTGTATGAGTTTAGACACTGGCAATAGGAGGTGGGTGGCTGGAGTTCAGGTGGCAGAGGGGACTCCTAAGCTGCAACCACCATTTTGGGGTTTTTAACCTGACAGAAGCAGATTAAAAGAGGGAGCCTTTTGCACAGTGGAACTAGTCAGTCCCTCTGCTCAGCACAGGTGGGTTCAGCCCTTGAGTTTCCCAAGCTCCATATTTTCATATTTATATCATTATTTATTTTTCTCCCACAGTCCTAATTTTATTTTTTTATTTAAAGAACAACAAAATATGAGAATTTATTAAAATAATGTGCTGGTTTTTACTGGGATAGAGTTAATTTTCCTCATATCAGCTAGTCTGGGCAATGTTTTGGATTTGTGCTGGAAGCAGTCCTGGTAACACAGGGATGTTTTCGTTATTGCTGAGCTGTGCTTCTACAGAGTGAAGGTGTTTTTTACTTCTCACCCCAGCCCAGCAGTGAGGAGGCTGGGGACGGGCAAGGGTTTGGGAGGACACACAGCCAGGACAGCTAACCCTCACTGACTGAAGGGATATTCCAGATCATGTGGTGTCATGCTCAGCATATAAAGCTGGGGGAAGAAGGAGGAAATGGGGAATGTTCATAGTGTGACTTCCCAAATCACCATTATGCTTGTTGGATCCTTGCTTTCCTGGAGGTGGCTGAACACCTGCCTGCTCATAGGAAGCAGTTCATTGATTCCATGTTTTGCTTTCCTTGTGTGCGTGGCTTTTGCTTTAGCTGTTAAGCTCTCTTTATCCCAACACACAAATTTTCTCAGTTTTTCTTTTCCAGTTCTCTTTCCCATCCCATGCTGGGGGAGTGAATGAGTGGCTGTGTGAGGCTGAGTTGCTGACTGGGGTTAAACCACAACATATAAATTCTCTGTAGTGACATTGCATTGGGCAGATGGTTTGGAAATTTTATAGAAAGGTGATTCCTCCAGGCCCCAATTAGCATCTGATGCCATGACCAATTTCATGAACGAATTGCATGCCACAATGCTTGAAAAATGAAGTATTTCAGTGAAAGAAAAACAAAGTACACTAAACTCTTTGGAGTTCAACGTGACTAACAATCACTATCTGTAAAAGCGGGGAAATATTTTCCATAAGAGCAAGGGCTTGAACTATGCCCATTTCCCAGCATCCTCTGTGGAGTGCACATGCAAATCTGGAGACCTCCTTTTCTATCCACGTTAACCTTCCTCCACTGGTATAGGTCTACTGCCCCTGGGGACATCGAGGGGCAGGGAACCTCTGCCAGGCATTCCAGCTCTGGGTCATTCCTGCACCTGCATCTTGGGATAATGACACTTCCCCTTGCCTTAGGTGCTCCAGAGATTAGCACATGAAAAGTCATGTTTAAAAGAAAGTGTTACACTGATGTTTTGCAGAGGCCTGAGTTGTCTGACCTTAAGTATGTCAGCTAAAATAACATCTTGACATACACATAGAAACTCAGCTTGGGGGAAGGGGGTAAACAAGGCAGCCCTGTACAGTGGCTTTGTACTTAATATAGGAGATAATTATTTTTTTTAAAATTCAAGATTCATACTTTTGGTTTTAAACTGTTTTTCCCCAATGGTGGAGATTTTGACTGAGGAAATGATGGTGACAACATATCTTGAAGAATTATTCTGAGTTTGCAAGTGATTTGGGGTGAAAAGTATGACCTTACTATCAGTATGGTGTCGTGAAGTAAAGAATTTTTTCTCAGCAACTGTCTATAAAATTGTTTTATGAGAAATAGATCGGGAATAATAGGAGTTTACAGAATCCATCCAAATCAAGTTTTACAGTGTGGCTAGCACAGGATTTACTGGGAATGGGAAGTTAACAAGTGCATAAAAATTGCCTTAGTGGCTCAGTCTTAGTCTGTATATGTTCCGTATATATACAGACTTCATTTTTACTGTATTTTAATGAATGATCTCACACTTTTCAGTGAGGGACGTTATTGGTTTGATGCCATTGATTCTCCTTAGATTGAATGTAAACATCCAGCTTTAATGATTTAAACAAACCTAGGGCTTGTGCCCCTCTTATTTGTGTCTTGATTGCATCTGGAGGCAAAGAGCACTAATGAGAGCTGCTGTTGGCCTCTTCCAGGGGACTCCTTACCTTGGGAGAATGCTCCAGCTCAGCTGTCCTCACTGCACCTGGGCTGGCTGCAGTAAGAGGCAGCGGGTTTGCGTGTTGAGGAGGGATTATCCTGTGTTTAACACACAGACACATAAGAGAGGAGAGATTTCTGTTTTAAAATAGCAGAGCACCTTAGGGTACATGTCGTGGGTTTCTATATATTCCCTGGATTTGCTGGAAGGAGCACACATGGGAGCTCTTTGCCAACATGTGGTTTTACACGTCTCCCAGTGAACCCGCGTTCCCGCACACAGCCTAGCGCTTGGGGACTGCAGAGAGAGTTGTGATATTTTCTGGGGGATTTGGATTGGATTAGATTTCTCAAGTCATATGGGGACCTTGCTAGGCCACATTATAAATATGGCTTATAAATTGTCATTGACAAATGTTGAATCTGCTGCCTCCTACCCTTCTCTTTTTAGAAGTGTGTCTTGAAGGTGTTTCTGAATGCACTTTGTGGAGCGTTTGGGGGGACTGTAAGAACACAAAATGTTTATCAAGTGTGGGAAAAGGATGGATGAGGTGTGTTTTGGAATCCTTGAGCAATTTCCCCGTGTAGAGGGGCACTGTTACATAAGTTGGGAATTTACAGGTCTTGGAAGGCTTAAAAAGCAACACTTAAAGTGGACAAGGGAGTGAGGGACAGTTACTGTGGCAGTGTAAAAAAACATTGTTAGCCCATGGGTTGGATGATGGCCTTTCCATGAGGGTTTGCTCCTGTTTGTAAGAGCAAGAAAGACAGTCTTGTCCTGAGGGTGCTCCTTGCCTCCCAGGAACTGGAGTCCTCAAAGCAAGCTGCTCTTGTTAATGTGGTGTAATCAACACTGTTTATAAAAACAGCAAATGCTGACCAAACTGTAAATTTTCTGTCATTTAACCAGACAGATTTTTTTTTCCTCTTTCTCTAACTGTTGGGTTACTACCACATTAGCTGTTATTGCTTGACATCAAATTTAATAGCATAGTTTGTATTTTTAACTATCTCTCATTATGATGCCTCTCTATCCTCTCCTTTCCTCATAGAAAACAGGAGTTTAAGAAATTCTCTCAGAATTACCCCACTTCTTTTCTGAGAAAGTATGTATTATTTTTAGTGCCATTTAAACTCCTTTTCCCCTTCTTTTCTTATTTTTAAGAGACATATTTTGCTGCTCTTTTGACCTTTCCCAGCTGTCTGTAGTATTTAAGAAAAATAGTTCAAGAGGACATTGCAGACTTGTTAAATCTGAATTTTGGAAAAAAAATCTTAAACTTTTGCTATAGCACTTCAAAGTTCGAAGGAACAAGAGTTTGAAAATTGATGCAGATATAAGATGGCATATTTAATGACAGATGTATCTATAGAAACCTGTTAAGATGCAGATTATCCCCCTGGGGAGGGGAGATCAAAACTGCCAATCTATAAAATATACTTGTTAGGGAAAGGCATGGAATCTATCTCTGCGAGCACTTTGATTGCAGGGGACAGTGTAGCAGCATGTGGCATCATAACCTAAGAGCAGACAAATCAGCTTGATGACTTTCAAAGCCAAGAATACTGCTGGAGGCAAGGGTACTCCAGTCTAGAAGAAATTAAAACATATAGAGACTGTTATTAATTCCAGATCTATTTTTGTGTAGTCAAATCTGTATGCAAATCCTTAGCATCTCATTTTGGCAGATTAATCTAAAAGTGAAGAGCGGTATGTGAAGGGAATGTAATGATAAAACACCAGAGATGAGCAATATTGCAGGGGAAAAGATGTAAGCTGTGTACTTGGTGTGAGAGGCCCTTTGTGAAGAGAAGAAATAAATTTGCTATTTGCTTATTTTATTGCTTTATGAAGAAACAACACTCTTCTTTCTCTTCTTCCTTCACATCTTTCCGCCCTGAATTAAGGTGTCCTTTCAGAATAGAAATGTACAACTCAGCATTGTATTTCAAATATGTCTCCTGTAGTTTAACATTCTGGAGGTAATAATCCAAATAACTATGATTTTTATTTTTCAGAATACTAATCTGATGTTTCATTTTAGAGATTATGATGGGAGTGAAAATAACTATATGTAAAAAAAAAAAAAAATCAATTGCAGAACAAATATTAGAAAAGATTGCTTTGTGTATGTGGCTGATGACCAATAGAAATGTGAAGGCTGCTCAACAGTGTAGAGACAAATAACAGATTGTGAGATCAGACACAGGAGCAGTCTTTGCTTTCCAGTGCCTGTTCTTGTGTGTGCACTTCACATGTGCTGTGATGGGCAGGGTGTGGCATAGTGTGATGGAAACAGTTTGGAGAGAGTGCATCTCATCACAGCTCTCCCTTAGCCTGTGAGCTTCTCTGAGCTGGGAGTTTGGGCTGCTGTCCCTCTGTAGGTGCCCAGTACAGGCAGGTGCCTGCAGAGATGCACCCAGGTAACAGCATCATTTTTCCTTGCTGCTGTAGTTGAAGAAAGGACTCTGAAATAGATACATCTCTATTTTCTGCTGTCGATTCCTGGCCCCACTCAAGTTTTTTTGAGTGATCAGAGGGTACTTCTATGTCAGCAAGTAGCTCAAGCCCAGTAGGAGCAGATCAGCAGGTAAAACCTTGGCACCAAGTTCTCTCTGTTTACTCCATGCACCGTTCACATTTTTTACTTTGGACTAGGTTAGTTGTGGTCCTCTAGCTCAAATGTTCCTAGTACTCAGATGGTCCCAAAGCCAAAAGACCAGTTATTGTTTCACACCCTTGTGCTGCCATTAGGAGCTGGAGCATGGCTGGTGCATGTCTGGAGGAGAGCTTCTGGTTTAACTTGAATGCACCCTAGTCCCAACCTACAGCCTAAAATGACATGGGGGAGGTGGAAGAGTTGCTTCAAAATCACAGTGTGGTTCTGAACCAAAATCCTGCCCTCAGCCTAGCTGGAGGCTGGCAAAATGAGGATTCCCGAGCACAGAACTTGGGGATAAAAGGGAAAAAAGCAATCCAGCAACCTTAGTAGGACAGGGCCATAGCTCAGCCAGCAGGAATGTAAGTCACTGTTCTGCTGTCATGGCTGAAACAGAGTATGCCCTCACAAAAAGGGAAACAACAACAAAATGAAATGTAATAAGATGAAAATCCTTCCTCTCATTGCTGTGGATTTTGTCCACTATTGATACCTGCCATTTAAACTGTAGTATAAATAGTTTGTCTGTCAGTATGAGTGTCACTGGTGTGTGACACACACATGTCAGTGTAGCCACTGCCTTGCCCCAGTTCTGCCCAGATGAAGGTGAGGTGCAGCTTGCAGGTGTTATTTCTGATTCCATCTTCCCGTGGGCCCAGCATAGTGACAGAGGGGGAGTAGGAACTGTGGCAGTGCTGCAGTGACACCATGTCACCAGAAGGCTTGAGCACATTCAAAAACATGTTTACACAGGTAAGATTACAGACTGAAGAAGTTTTCCATGTTTACTTAGTGAAATTTGCCATTTAAAACAAGAAGAGGATGATGGGGTGTTAAACATCTCTTTACTGTGTTGAGGTAAACAGCTGGTTTGCAGCATCTACTTGGGTCAGACTCTCTCCTGAGCTTTTCTGAAGTGTTACACCATACTTTCCTGACCACTATTGAAAAGTAAATGGTAGGGCTGCTTCTGGTCACTGTGGAGGAACCTTTCCAACCTAAGTTTACTACTAAACAGGAGATGTTCTCTCTATAATACACACTAAGTAAAGAATTTCTTTCAAGTGTATAGGTAAGCACAGTTGCACAGGCTTGAACTGTGCTTTCTAACTGGCAGTGATACCCCCTGTCATGCTCCTGGTAAGGCAGAGCTTCTCTCTGATCTCTTCCTTCTCATTGATGCAAGCCCAGCTCCTCTTTTAAACCGTGTCACACACGGTATGTTCCTAGGAACAGAAATGGGTTTTGTTTTTGTGTCTTGATGAAGGCTGAATGCACAGCTATGAATAAACAGATTAATTTTTAACTTATTTTTGGCCCATGGAATTATCTCTACAAAGTAAGTAGGGGGGTGTTTATTGATGCTCCTCTGTGTTTCGGTATGTTTGACAAATGGGGCTGCTTTTTCCCTTGTGTGCAGTGGAATGTAAGCAGAACATGGTGGTATTTAATGTAATTATTATCTCTAGAACTCTAAATGAACTCTAGAATTGGTCATTTTGTTGTACCTAATCTTGGTCCTGGCTTTGCTTATGTGAAAAAATGTAACCTGTATAAACTCTTTTATAGGAGGAGTAACAAATACTGCACAATATCAAAATAGACTCATGGTCTATGATCCTAAGCAGGTGAGTATCAGTGTTATATATGTTTTGTTTTGCTTCAAACAGGTCTCTTGGCAAATACATACAAAGATTTTGTAAGGCTAAAAGAGCTGACCATTTGAATTAGTGGTGTTTTAAATTCACTTTTTTACTGGTGTGTGAGTTTAACAGAGTAATGGAGACCCTGACAACTTATTATGTTTTTTAAGCCTGTAGGAATTAGAGACATCTTAGATTAAATACAGAAATGTGCTTTAAATCCTCCCTATTTATCAGTATTTATTTTGCTGGGTTTTGTTTTTTTTTTCGTTCGTTTGTTTTGGTTTTTTTTGTAATCTAGCAGCCCTGGGCAATGTATACTCAAAGTCAGCGTTCCAAAACCACTCCTTGTCATTGGCATTTCTGTTTTGAAATGCATATATTGGCCTTTTGTTTCCTGAATACTTTGAGAACTGTACTACCTGGCTGTGACTTACTCTGCTGACTGCAAGGGTGCCTATCATTTCATTACCCAAGCACCTAAAATATCTTTTAGGGATTATTTCATACATTATGTATGTGTTTTGATTAGGTTAGCATGGCTCAGTAACCATTTCAGAGGGTTAGGGCATGGTTATGCCCTCTTGCTTGTATTAGGAATTAAAAGTCCTAAGCTTGCAATCAGAGTTGCATAGCCTGATTTACACCCACGTGGAAGAGTATTGACTTTTCTGATTGTAGGATAGGGGCTTTGATTGCTGTATTTGGAACAAAATGGTGCCAGGAGATAACTCCTATGTGGTTCCCACTGACTTTTTAAACCGTAGCACATAGGAGGCCTGAAGCAGAAAGCAGGAGATGACACGCCTGCCTCGTTCTTTTCGAGGTGCAGTTTTATCATTGACTACAAATGCTGACTGTCCTAAATCCAAGTAGCAATTACTGTCAGCAATCTTACTTTGCTTGTGAGGGGACATGCATTTGGATACCGTGTCTCTACTGTGTACCTTTCACTTGGATTCTTCACTTACTGATGTGAAAGGTTCACCCCAAAAGCCCAGTGCTGGGGCTGCCTCAGCGCACCGTGCTGGCGGCGAGGAACCCGGCGTGGCGCGTGAAGAGTTACAGGGCAATTGTGCACTTGCATTCTTCAAACGATGTCTGCTTCGTGTTTGTACACACAAGCTCTTTTTAAAAATTCTGCTGGCATATTGTTTACGGTGGGTACTGGAAACCATCACATCTGCTTGTATCTCACACGGAATCTCAATAGCTCTATCAGGGAGCCCCAGCGCCTGCTCCTGCGCGAGGCCTTTGTGGCGAGTCGATAATGCCTGCCATCTGCCACCGAGCACACAGCTACCTGCCAACAAGCCGGCTGGGCTGACCTCTGCTTCCCCACCACTGATTAGTATTCACACACCGCCTTATTAGAAATGACCCTGCCAGGCCCCTCTGTTTCACTGCCTTTGCAGTGCTTTGAGGCTCACCTGGCAGGCACTGCAGTGGAGGAAGCTAAAGATATAATCAGGGGATGCAGGCAGGCTTTGCAAAGCAGATGGTGTCTATAGTCTGGTGTTAAGAGACTGGACTACTAATGCAAACATTAATGCCTAATATTCAACTATTACACATTGAAATGTATAGCTATACATTGTGGAGGTTAAAAGGCAGAAGGCTTAGAGGCTCTGGAGTTGCCGCACATGTATCACAAAAAATTTCCTCACAGATTTTTGACTTCCTTCACTTAAATTAATCTTATCCGTTGCCAGGTTGTTTGATTTGGTAGGCATAGCAGGAGCAATTGTTTTCTCAGGTATAAAATACTCTGCTTTAATCCCTTGTCTTCCATGTCTTCCTGCCTCTCCCCTAAACAGGTAAAATTCTTGAATATTGTTAATGAGTAAGAAAAATATGCAAAAGGTTGTAACTATGTAAGTTGCCACAAGAAAAGGGTTGACATTAAACCAAATGAATCATTTGAGAAGAGTCTTTAGGAAATTATTTTTCCTGTTGCTTTATTCCCCAAGGATAAGATCAAATAAGCTTCTGAATAACGAAAGGCAGAAGAATCTCTCTTCTCTCATAACAGAGCTCATTGGTACAGATAATTTTAGCACTGTATGCAAAGGAGACATTTAATAGTCCGGTTTAAGGAGAATTTGCTACTGAGTTATAAAGAAAAAAAAGACCTTTGAAACCTGATGAGGCAGACAAAAAAAAAAAAAATAGAGCAAGCAATGCCATTAAATTAATCAACTTAAATGTGAGAACTGTAAACCACGTGTTGAAAGTCCACTATCCTTATTCAGTGGCACAACCAACACATGTCTAGCAAATGAACAGAACCAGTGTATGCACTTGTGATTCCTGACCAAGGGTAAGAAGAAACCAGAAATGGGCTGCTGTTCTTTGCACAAGCACTATAGGTGTGTCTTTGAGCAGTGCTTAGACAAGCTCTCTCTCTTTCCAGAACAAGTGGTTAAGCCGTAGCCCGATGCTGCAGAGGAGAGTGTATCACTCCATGGCCGCTGTCCAAAGGAAGCTGTACGTGTTGGGTGGGAACGACCTCGACTACAACAACGATCGGATCCTGGTCCGTCACATAGACTCCTACAGCATAGACGCCGACCAGTGGACCCGCTGCAGCTTCAACATGCTGACAGGTGAGCATTGTACAAAAGGGGAACTCACTGCTGTTGAACTGAAATTCATTTCCCTTTAGATGCCTTTAGTGTGGGGAACTCCATGACTTTGCTACAAGTGCTTCCAATTTAGGGACCACTGTTCACCAAGAAGACACTTTCCATTACAGTTCTGGCATTCAGTGGTGTACAAAACATTTGTTTTAGCACATTGTACATTAAATTTTGAAGAAGGTGCAGATAATTTTCATTTAATTAAGCAGTCAAAAATAATTTGTCATAATATTACCAGTACTGTTTTTTAATTCTTAAAAAGCTTGCCTGTGGTATTGGTGTAGCTCCCTGTTTGAGTGTACAAGAGACTGATATGTCTTTACCATGTGATATCATTTTGTAGTGGTTTCTGCTGGCATTATAGGGCAAAGCTTTCACTGAAATCTGTTAACTCTCACTTATTTCTAAACAGTATCTTAATAAATTACTCCAAAGGACATGTCTGTAGTCCTGAGTTTCAAGCCTGGTTTTGTTGATATTCAAAAGGGTTCTTTCCCAGGCTTTCTTCTGGTAAACAGAAGAACAACGTTTTGTAAATATAAGAATGTTTACATTCTTTCTTATAGGAGGGACTTTCTTCTGATGTCCCTCTGGGATGACCAATTGGTAGAAAGGTTTACCTTTTGTGTTACCAATCAAATTGGCCTCTCACTTTCTGTATAAAAGAGGACCACATCCCACAATAAAGAGAACCCACTGACCACTTTCTAAAGGAGCCTGCGTGTCTCTGGCCGATGTCTCTTGCGACACATGTCCTTGTAGGAATTCCATCAAGTCAGAAATGAATTGAGCACTTAGTCAACTACAGGATCTGTAAAGTTCTCTTGACTTATTAAGAAAGAATTGTTACAGCTGAAACTTGCAAAACCCTGCAGCTCACTGTCCCTTGCCATCCAGTTCACCAAAGTTCACCTCCACCTGATAAAATTGATGTTATATCCCCTTGAATCCCAAGGAGAGACAAAGAATCATAGAATGATTTGAGTTGGAAGGCACCTTAAAGATCATCTAGTTCTAACCCCCTGCCATGGGCAGGGACACCTCCCACTAAACCCAGGTTGCTCAAAGCCCCTTGAGCACTTCCTGGGATGTCATCTGATTTGCAACTGCAAAACCCTGGCACCGCAGGCGCCCTCCTCATTCTGGAGCTGACCTTGTCCCACTAAATGCTGTGAGGTAGCTTCCTCTCCACCGCTTCCAGGTGGTTTCCACAACCTGCATCTTCAGAACCTATCTAAGCTTTTCTTTCTGTCAGTACAACTGGCAATAAATGTGCCTGGTGAACTGTGTAGTGCAGATCTTTTTAGAGCTGGAGTTTCCCTTCAAAACTTCCAAACTTGTTGGGAGATGGTTGCCATGGAGATGAACTTGCACAGCAGCTCCTGCAATTTTCACTTGTATCTGGAGGAGTGGGGCTGAACAGGTGTGGGCAGCACCTGATGGGCACTCAGCCTCTCTGGCTGCTTGGTTGCTCATGTCTGGTGGAGGCTGAGGGGCAGGTGGGGGCTATGCCTGTCACCTGTGACACGTGAGGAGGGAGCAGATGGTCCCCTGCACAGCCACATTAATGCTCATCTGGGCAGCACCAGGCTAGGCTCCTGCAGAGAGCAAGGAGCTGCCCCCATGCCTCACCTTCACTCCAACATGTTGGGAATTCTGAAAGAGTCAAGTTACTGCCAGGAGTGTTTGCATCCATTACAGCACTCAGTGTTAAAAGGGTTAATTCGACACTGAAAGTGGTTTCTATTTCCTTCTTTGCTTTAGGTCAAAATGAGTCTGGAGTTGCTGTCCACAATGGTAGAATATATTTAGTTGGTGGCTATTCGATTTGGACAAATGAGCCTTTGGCATGTATCCAGGTGAGCGATTTAGGTTTCTTTTAAAGTCTTTTCCAGTAATTTTGCAAGTATAAGTTTTGCACAGTAGTTATTAAAAAGGAAAGTACATGTGAAGTGGAGAGATTAAGGATATTTCTCATGCAGCCACTGAACTTGCATAAACAGAGAGGAAATACTGTAGAGATTAAAAGTATTTTCAGACGAGCCAATAGATGCAATTCCTCTAAGATATTCCAGTAAACCAGGGTTGAGTTGTCTTTCCTTTGGTAAGGTTTGAATAAAATAATGTGTATATATTCACAGGTTACACAATCAAGTTCAAAATTAAAAGGGTTGCAGAAATGGATGATGGGGCTAAGAATTTTTTAAGCCCATATTGGGATTTTTATTTTCTTTCCAAGTTGTGTTTCTGAAAGGCAGCAGAGTTAACAAATTGTTCATTGACCAAGTGAAGCCAGTCTGCGACCTGCCCTACTGCTTGCTGCTTTAAAGCTTCAGTGGAAGTTTTTTGATCCCTGCTCTAGGCAATACTCTTCTGCTCTCCCGTCTTTTATAAAAGCAGCTCACCTGCAAATCCATGGCTTTCAGGTATTTTGGTACAGCAATTAGGAATTCCTATCTTTCTGCATGTTTCTGTGTGAAGCTGTTCTACATCACAGCCACTGCTTTGTAACCAGCTGGGCAGTTAAAGACAGAAACCCTTGCTCATATCTCAGTTTCTGCACTTTTTCTGATAAACAACATTTTTATTAGCTTCCAACCTTTTGGATTTTAGAATTTTACCTCCAAACTCTCCCGTAAGACTAGGAGTTAGGCTTAGCATAAGAAAGGAGTATATTAGGTTGCCAAGCTGCTGTTTTATATTGAACACTTAGAAGCATGAATTTGTAAGGAGTAAGATAATGCAAGATAAACAGTTAAAAACATGTTCTGATCATTAGTATAATTGTGTTTTAGCAAGTTGTTGGATACCATACCAAAAGATTTATTGGAAAAGTCATTCAGGCTGGCTTGGATATAGCTGACATATAATGCTTAGATGGAGTAATAGCACGGTATAGAGGTAGCAGCTATGCTGCATCAGTGGGCTCCTTTATAATCAACAGGTACTTTGCAGTATTGCACCTGGGTTTAAATACAGCTTGGTGACAAGCAAAAATAATCCTGGGATCTTGCTTTCTTAAATGGACATTTGTCCACATCCCCAGACTGGTGGTGAACTGGCAGTCTGCCTGACACAGTCCCCACATAGCAGTGAAAAGAAAATAATGAGTGATTTGGCAGAGCTGTGTGTGCTGTCCCTCCTCAGCTGTTGGCAGTGTGCCTGGCTTTAACCAGCAAAACTGGCCCTTTTATCTTCCAACTGAGGAAAACTGAGGTTGCTCTCTCCTTTGGAAGAAAAAAATCCACTTTTTTCAAATACCTTTACTTACTTTAAGTCAGTCATTTATTTGGCATTCCCATCTTCCACAGAGCTTCTGTGCCCCCTAAATACCTTGGAGCTGGCAAACGATTTGTGCTCTGTGCTAACAGGAGCCCTTCTGGGCAGAGTAACCCACTTGCATGGCTGCATATTCTTCTGGCAGGAAGCAGGATCCAATGTCATTGTTTGCTCTCAGGTGCCTGAGCACTCAGGTTTTGGGTTGGATGATGAGAACAGCAAATGAATCACCATATCCGTGAATAATCTAAAAATTACCTGAAACTACCTTTCTGCTGGGATTAATAGTAAATACAGGAAGTGGGTGCCAGCAAATTTGTTTCAGCTTTCTTCTGCGATCACAAAAATATTTTGTATGCTTTGCCATGCAGGTGCTGGATGTAAGCAAGGAGGGGAAGGAAGAGATATTCTATGGGCCTACGCTTCCCTTCGCTTCCAATGGAATAGCAGCCTGCTTTCTTCCAGCTCCTTATTTCACATGCCCCAACCTTCAGACTCTGCAAGTGCCTCACCACAGGATCGGCACAATGTGACACATTCCTTGTGTGGAGGGGAATCAGACATGGAGGGGGAAGACATCAAACCCTTGTATGGAAGGGTTTCTCTGGGTCAGTGAGAAGAATCAATCCACTTGGGCTGCTGCTTTACCATCACACATTTGTCTTAAAGTGGGATCATGGCAGGCGGGCAGGAAGTTACAAAGCCTGCGTGCGGTTTCTCTCCTTGGCCTCAGACGTAGAAGCAGATCCATGAGAGCGCTGTGCATTTCTGCTGATGACTGCTACGTGTCTTCATTTCCTTATGCAACTTCGTCAGGCATTGTGGATGATCTCAGCTCTTCCTGGGCTGCTCCTCTTTGGAGTCTGCACATTCAGTTGTTCACCAGTGGCACTTTCGAAGACAATAAAAAAGCTCTGTTTATGTTGACAAAGATGATATAATACTGTGCTAATTATGCAACTTACTCAATACCTTTGGCAAAAAGAATAACAAATGTGTTGACTTCCAATTCTGAACTCCATCGTTTACAGTTTCTCATTTAATAATACTTCATTTGAAATTTAAATACTTCAAAAGAGATTAAAACAAAAGTAAAAAACAAACAAGCCCTATAGGATATGAGGAACAGATAAAAATTCCCTCAGCTGAAAGGCAAAGAAAATGAAGCCTCAAGGTTAAACTAAAGTCTGAACAAAATGTGTTTGTCTGAGAATCTAAAGATTGTTTGGGATGTCATTTACCAAGGTCTACTACCAAATAAATGTTACCTTCTGTCATATGATCAATTCTTCCTGACAGCTGCAGTCTTTTAATGGTGGAGATCAGCCTCTTTACTGTATAATTAAAATGTGCCATTTACTTAATATTTTTAATATCCAGTTTGTAAGGGGTCACCACATTTACAATTATCAATGAACAGTCTCATTTTGTCCAACATATGGTCCCACAAATCACTGGTCTCCAGAGGCTAAACAGGTGTAGAACAATGTCAATATTTATTTATTTATTCTTTCAGTTTATATAGTGTGTCTCCATTCCACTCTCCAGGCATATGCCAGCTCACAGCAAATACTCTAACCTAGTATATTTTGGCTTTGCTTGGCTACTGCAGCCCCTGTCTCTTATCTCTGTGTTTTATTTACATATTGAACAAAAATGTCAATGTTTGTAAATATTAACCAAGCATGTAATTAAATCTTTCTCTATTTCTGATTTATGGATACTCTGCACTTCTCTGCCTTACCGACTGATCAGTTCCCTGACACTGTGCTGCCTGAGCAGACCTATCAAATTGCTGCTGATGCTCCTGCTAATGCCACATGTGGAATGTGCTGCAGCAGTAGCCCGTGCCTGCTGGACAGGAACAGGTTTGACTTTGTCCAGTGAGCAGCACTTTCTGATCTAAAAGATAGTTTTATCTTTTAACTTTTAAGGGTCTGATTACAGGGAGGTAACTTTATTATCATTTCTGTCTCCTGCTGGGCAGTGTACTGGTGGAACATCACCTTTCCTTTTCCATCCTTATCAGGTTAGAATGTTTTATGGTTGGGGCTTTTTGGTTTGGGGTGTGTTTTTTTTTTTTTTTTTTTTGTTTTNTTTTTTTCTGAGCTTTCTGACTTTCATTACCTTAAGCAGAGCTGCAGCTGTGCAGTCTTTGCCTGGCACACTGACTCGAGTCACTTGCTAACACCATCTCCCCTCTGTGCACCACGCATGCTTTTATCTAGGCAGGACTTTTCTCTGTGCTGCGTGGGAGCTGGATAGGCTGTGCATCAAGACATATTTTAATTTCTTGTTTTAATTTGTTTGATCCCTTGGAAATCTGCATGCAAGTGACAGCTCTCTGAACAGTCCATTTACAGAAATTGTTTTCCTGTGTGGGCTGCAGGGCCCAAGTCAGGCACGTATTCAAACTTTGACTTAGGTGTGGCTTTCAGGGACACAAATGGAGTACACTCTCTTTTTCAAGAGGATGGTGGCTAAAATAATCAAAATGTGTGCAGGGTCTTTGAGTCTCATCCCGGAGGTACCACACCAGGTGAGTGAGCCACTTTTGTTTCAGGGGCAGAATTGACACTTCCTATTTCTAAAGCCCAGGGCACTTCTGGACAATTATGCAAAGTGTGTTTTCTATGTCTCAGCTTAGTTTGGAGACTTTAATTCCTAGGTCTCATAGCTTACCAAAGCTATGGAATAATTTCTAAACTGCTGCTTCTGGAGAACAAGGGGAGGGATTAGGATGGATCAAAATGACGGCTGAGCAGCAGCAGAAAGTGGCAGCAGTGGCCTGGGTGTGAGAAGCAGAGGGGGAGAGCTTCCTCATGCAAAGCAGGATGTGCCCCTTGGTTCGAGGTCTGAAAGGCAAGAAAGTTATTTATCATGTTTGTTCTGCCCTTTAGACACTTCTACTGCTCTGGTTGTTGTCACCAATTGTCTGCACTGTGAATGGCAGTTTTAAACAGCTGTGCAATTGCTTTATATTGGTTAGGGGTACCTCTGCCACAGAGCCTCAGGACAACACATATGCTCCTATTAGTGTCAGGATCCTGCTCTGGCTCTTAATCATCAGGCTCCACTGATTACAGAGGTCTTTCAGAGTAACCTCTTTGTCTTTTAAGTTTTTGTGTCACTCTTTCCTATCTGGGTTTTTCTGCTTTTCTTGCAGGACTTACAGGACAGATGGAGGGTGCTTTGTTGCACCTGAAATCAGAAAATGCCTCATAGCCCTTGCCAGATGAGCAAAACACAGTTAATTATTGCCAGGTAAGAAAAGGGAACAGTGTGGATGCAACAGCAGACAAGAGAGCACCCTGCTGTGACTGAGGGATCTCGGCTGGAAAGAGTGAGGATGGGAGAGGAAGGCTGGCTTCACCTGCCACCTGCAGTTGTGCAGGACTCCTGCAAAGGCTGCCTGGTGAGCTGAAGTTAATGAATCACCATGTCCTGATGCTGCCATCCTTCCATTGAATGTCTCTGCCTTCTAAAACTGCCATGGTTGCTGTGTGTGACCTCCTGATCCACCTGTGATGTTCTAAATTTTGTACCACTTTGGGCAGACATACAACTCTGAACCCAACCTTTGTCCCTCCCCAGCCTACTGGTTTTGGTGAGTACCTCTGGCAGAGTTTAGATCAGTTTTTCCACACAGCCTTAAAGCTGTCCAGAACAAGAATATTATTTCTATGCTTGCTGGTTCTGTTGCTGGAGTCTGATCATCACAGTGTAAGAGCAGATGCCAGCACAAGTCATTTATCCAGCTGGGAGTGTGCAAGGTAAGGGGACAAGTTGCAATCAGTGAGAACTCACTACTGCTTCAGGGAATGAGGTGTTCTTACCAGTGAATAATGCAGCAGTCACTGACTGTCCCATTTGGAAGAGAGTACAATTCTGTGTCCTCAACTCCTTAGATCTACACATTAAGGCTATTTATATCTGCAGCTAAGACTTTTG
>VZUA01094817.1:0-18526 GCA_013401035.1 Horornis vulcanius
AAAAAAAAAAAAAAAAAAATTAAAGGATTCCTGTGAAATCTTGTTCTGAGCCTTCTGAAAGTGTCCTCTGTTTATTTCCCTTCCCAGAAGGAGCTTCCACAGCTGTGTGAGTCCCAAATATTGAATATTCCCGTGTGACAGATGATTCTGGGCTACCAGGTGTTCGCCTATGATCCAACACCTGTATCCTTCTCTCTTAAACCTATATTCCAGTCTGTAAAGACCTTTAAATATTTGTTATATTTTCAGCCACAAAGGGAGCCAAAATTGCATTCAGGCCGTCTCTCAAGTTCTCCAAAGGCTCGGGGCTTCATTAAAACTCCATTAAAGGCTCTGGCTGCTCTGTATTCCAGCTCTAAACTGAAAAGCAAGGGCTGGAGCTTATCACACACCCAGGAATGCATTGTTCTGCCGAGCCTTTGGAAGTTTCCCAATTTATAACTTGTGAAAACAATGCAGATAGCCCGGGGAGTCTGAGGGAGCAGCTCAGGATTCCTGACTGGATTTACATGGAATACCCAGCTCAGGACCTTCAAGGGAGGATGGATTGAGAGAGAGGAGCAGCTCCACCACAGATTCCTGGTTTTTGAGAAAAGGAGCTCCCTCAGTCTCGTTGCCTGTCCTGGAGCAGCCCAAGGGTAGCCAAAAAAAGGCCAAATTCCAACAAGGAATGTGCCAAATGCAGACCCTTTCAGCTCTGAATTGCCACAAGTCCTGCTACATTCCAATACCCCTCCAAATTAATCCATTTCAGACAAAAACCCAGGTAGCTTCAGCTGATTTCTGGGGGTCAGAACAGTCAGTTTACATCTGGTTTAATTTTTCTATCAATAGCACAGCACTCACCTGACTGTGACCCTCAGTGCAATTTAATCAGTGTTTCTCGGTTGAAAATACAGTTATTTTATTAGCTGAGCTCTTCAGCCACCACCTTCCTGAAGAGGAAGCACTCTGCCTGCTTTCTCTGAGCAAGGACTAATTAACTACTTGATAAAAACCCTTCTCAAGGAGCCAGCCAGGAGAGAAGGCCTTGGAGGGGGATGTGTTCCATCAGCACCAGGACTTCCCTTTGTGCTTCCTTCCTCTCCGTGTGAGCAACAGGGTGAAACTCTGAGGAGACTGGAAGTGTTCCTGGATTTATTGAAACAGATTCCAGCGCCCCCTGTGCGTTCTGCTGCTTCACAGGGACTCGCTGCTGGTAGAAGGAGGGAGAAGGAGCTGCAATAAAGCACCTGCTGCCCCTTTTCTCACCTGTGCAGACACAAATCCCTGCCCTTAGGGTTCCCCTCACCCCGCTCCATAGGGAGTGGGGGCAAAATCCTTTTTCTGCCCTGAGTTGGGGCTCCTGAGAGGTGTTTAAAGACTTTTATTCCATTTTCAGTCTCATTAGAAGGGTGAGACAGTGCAGATGTTACAATTCACACCATCACAATCAGAAGCCAAACTGGTTTTTTAATTCCAATGCATTGTAAATGTTTCTTGGCCCATCAGCTTCTGCCACACAGTGCTGCCAATGCTTCTAAACCAATCACCTAAAAAATACCTCATGTGGGGTCCTACTACAATGCATCTTTCATGGTTCTAATTCTCCAGAATATCTGGTCTGTTTGCAAGGCCATCATTTGAAATTTGTTCCCAGTTCCATTTCTCTCTCAGCAATGTCTGTCCTATCCCAAGGCCTTTCTAAATCAGCATTTTTTATCCCAGAGTTTGCACACTGATGCACAAGACTCTGTGAGCCTTCAGCCAGGCTTTGGGAATCCTCCACAAATCCACTGCCCACAAGGGAGGGTCCTGGAGACCAACCCCCTCCCTCTGACCCCCACTCCTCCCACAGCATCTCCTGCAGGAGCTGCAGGCTGTTATTTTTCCAAAGAAACCTCTCAGGCTGCAGTGACAGCTCCCAGAAAGGGGGGAAAACCAGCAGAAAACCCATTTATTGCTGAAAAGCCACCTCTCAGCTACACAAAAGCTTCATCTCTTCAAACCTCTTATTTTAATGAGCCTTTCAATTCCACACAGCTGAAAATGCACCTTCCACTCAAAGCAGTTCCTGCCCAATAAACACCATCGATATTCTGCAGGTTTTTCTATATTTGCCAGCTTATGAGCACTCTTAAGATGAGCATTTCTTTTCCTTGGTGGCTAAAACTTCATCATTGTCCAGGTTTTTTTGTTCTATGAGCTGGATTGATTTTGCAGCTTGAGGTGTGGCCTGAGCAGCACATGTTAACTCAGTGCAAAATCCATTTTTGGGATGACTCTTTCCCCATGGAGAAATTGCTGACAATGCTCAGAGCTCTTGTTAGTCTGTCCTTGATTAACACCAATATCTGGGGCTTATGGAATTACCAAGTTTCTGACAGCCACATGTTATTTTAATGCATGTTTTAAAGTCAGAAAAGAGCAGAAAAGGGCTTTCAGCTTGGACTAAATAAGGCTCAGTTATGGCCTAGGTAGGGAACAGGGAGAGTTTGTGTCAGGGCAAAACCTTTGATCTCAGTTTCAGGACTATCTGTCTGAGAAAAAAACCCTTCAGAAGCTCCTTCACGAAGAAACTCTTTGACCCTGTGACCTAAAGAGCCAAAATAAGCCAATTTATCTTACAAATATTCCCTTTCTACACCCATGGAATGCTAAAGCCAGGCTCTACCAGGGGGGGGTAGGATCACAGAATGGCAAAAATCAAATTTTGAATCAAGTTTTGAACAGCTGCTGTCTCTAAAACCACTTGGAACACGTTTTTCCAGCACTCATATCCTGGTATTTGCCCATTTCAGGACACATTTCACTTCCCAGCCTCAGCTCCCACACCTGCCCCCAAACTGATTTTCTTCCAGACAAGAGACTAACTCACCTTAGCCTGATGAAATTTCATCTTGCTGAACTTTCACTTTCTCCTTCCTGGTTTCCTATATTAAATTTTACCTCCAGCAACTCTACAAGTGAGGGAATAGGAGAATTATTTATTCTTTTCTCCTTGGTGGTTATGCTTTTTCTTTATTTATACCAAATAAAGAATTTTTTTTTTTTTTCCGCAGCTGCTCTGAGATAGATAACAATTGCCAACAAGAAACACATCCTGAATTTCACCTCAGGAACACATCCTGAATTTTATCTGATACAACTAAAAGTGCATTAGAGCACCTATTTTCTTGCCTGGACAATAAAAGGCCACACCACCAACCCAGGTTTTTTTAACTACCTTGGCACAACATTTTACCCCATATTTGCACCATCCAAATCCCCTCAAACAAAAACCAGAAACCTTTAACATAAAAATAAACCTTAAGGCAAAAATATACACTATCAAAAAGGGTTCAAACCGGAAAATCAACATTTGAATTGAACATACAGATTTTATTCTGGCTATAAAAGGGTGTTATTTGGAGTTTTAAAGCATAGTTGGGGTGAGGAGTGATGGGATTTAAAAACCAAAGGGATTTCTGATGTCTTGAATTGGAAAGTCTGGGATGCTTTCACCTGAATTTGGCCAAAAAGATGCAAAGGGAAGAGGAATTTCTTCAGTAATTCCAAAGATGTGTCTGGCTGTGTCTCCAGTGGTGCTGCCCACGTGGCAGGAGCAGGACATCCCTCCCGAGAGGCGTCACTGCAGCAGTGGAGCAGGGCTCTGGGGGGTGATTGTGAGCCCTGTGGGGGCTGAGTTTGGCCTTGAAGGGCCAAGCCTGGAGCTTGTGGTGTTTCTGTGGATGTCACTGCTGCTGCTGTGGTTGCAGCTCAGTGGGAAAAGCTTTGCCCCAAACCAGGGGAGTTACAGTTTTTGAGCAGTTGCCTTTACCAGCTCTGTGCCTTTATTTTCCCTTTGCTCCCACACAATCCTGGGCTCTCCCACTGACCCAAAGCTTTCTTCTCTCTGCTACAATAATGAGGGCCTTTTAACATTTTTTTATTTTATCTTTTGAAGTTCTATTCATTTCCACCAACTCTTCTTTTCGAAATTGCTTGTCGGTTATGTCCCTATTTCTTCTGAGGCAGCTTTCATTTGGCTTGCTAATAAAAGGGGAAAGTCATGGCCCAGACTCCTGCATGGCTTTGTTCTTGCAATTACTCTTGTGCTCCGTTAATTGGGAGGTTTTGTGTGCCTGGGCTCCTCTTGTGATGCTTTCTGTAGAGCATCCCTGGCAGCCCCAGGAAATGTCACCCATCCATTCCCCATCAGAGCTTTAATCTCTTTATTTTCAGACTCAATTTCAATAATGGGAGCAGCTCCAGATGAGGTGAAGCCTCAGGAAAAGGTGAGATTTGACAACTGGGAACACAGGAGAGCTGTGCTGCCCTCAGGAGCTGGCACTGAGCAGGAATTATCTCTGTATGGCTGCTCACTCAGTGTTCTACCTCTGTGTGCCTCCTCTGCCTCAAGATCCTCCAGAGCAGATTGAGATCCCTGTTTGCCCTCCTCCCTCATCACCAGGGCTGGATCTCTCCAACCCCAAAGCTCTGGGTGTTGTTCTGTCAGCAAATCTTCCTTGGAGTCTCCTTTTTGCCCTCCTCTGTCTGGAACCTTTCCTTTGCCCACAAAAATTCTCTGTCTTCTTTCTGTCTGAAGCCCAGCATCTGAGCTGCTGGTGCCTGAATTCCTGGCTGCTGATTTCATTCCAGTGCTGGAATCCCAGCCTGGTTTTAGTAAACTTACTCTTGACTTAAAACTGCCAGCTCAGCTTCCTTTGTTAACTTTGGGGTTTTTGGTTCTGTGGAAGCAGAGCTCAACCATTTTTTATAATAAATGTTCTTTTCCAAACTTTGGTACCACTCATGTTCTCACCCATGCTGCAGTGGGGGTTTTTTGGCTTGAAAAATCTGGAATAAAATCTCCCTTTCTCACACCCCTTCCCTGACGCTGCTTCCAGGTGAGTGAATCCCAAGCTGGGTGCACATTATGGTGCTGTTCAATTTGTACTTCTGATTTAATTTCTGTTTCTATGTGTTCCCTGCTGCTCCTCATCCCCAGGACCTGTTAACACAGAGTCTGTTTGGTTACGTGTTCCTTATGAACAAGAACTTTCATCTCAAGGCACGACTCAGAGGAAATCCTGCCAGTTAGAGACGTGTAGGTATTTAAAAATCCCTGCCTTTCATCAACATCTGAGACTTTCCAGGCTGCAGAGAATAAATTTCCAGCATTAAAATGATTCAGAGGGATCAGGATATTTGTAGGAGTTTTCTTTGCTCTTTTAAAACCAGCAGCATAATTCAGTTTGGTGTTTTCTGCAAAGCTTAGCGTGGCCATCAATCATTTATGAACTGCTGTGCATTTTGTGGAGGAACTCAGAGGTAAGAACTGGAGAGAGGCAAAAACAAAGCAAAGCAAATCAGCAGCTCCTGTAATCCCCTGTCAGATTAGGGACTACCTGAGAAGATGTTTGTGCTGCTGCAAGTGCTGTTTGCTCAGATAAAGGCAGACTTTGCTCTCCAGAGAGCTCGCTGAGGTTTTTATGAAGCAAGTGCTGCCCTGATTCTGGTGTAAATTATCTGTATAATCTCTTGTACACATCCTGACACTTGGGTAGAGGCGAGGGAGTGCTGGCAGGCTCTGACTCAGCATCAATGGCAAAGCCTCAAACTGAATTTAGTCCTAGACTCGGTTAGATTTTAAAATCTAATAGCAGGGTGTTATGCTGGAGGTGTTACTGGAGCCCAGAGCAGGTGTATGTTTATCCAGGGTGGTTTTTGTAGGATTCTTCCTTATTTTTATTACCCTCTGAAACTGGAATGCAGTGGTTGGGTGAAAGAGAATTTCACAACAACCCATGAAGACTGTGCTGATCCACGGGTACCACTGAAATTTTCAAAGGCTTGATCACAGCAGAGCTGCTCTAGGAAACACACAAAAAAGGTGGAGGGAGGCACAAATCAGGAACAGCAGCAGGCTGGGATTTTTAAGCCTTTAGGAAGCACAAAAAGGAAAAGCAGCAGGCTGGGATTTTTCAGCCTTTAGGAAACACACAAAAATGTGGAGATGGCATGAGTCAGGCACAGGAGAAGCAACAGGCTGGGGTTTTTTTGGCCTTTAGGAAGCACAAAACAAAAGGTGGAGGGTGGCATGAATCAGGCACTGGAGAAACAGCAGGTGGGGATTTTTCAGTCTTTAGGAAGCACACCAAAAGGTGGAGGATGGCACGAAATCAGGCACAGGAGAAGCAACAGACTGGGACATTTTGGCCTTTAGGAAGCACAAAAAAAAGGTGTACAGTGGAACAAATCAGGCACAGGAGAAGCAACAGGCTGGGATTTTTCAGCCTTTAGGAAACACACACAAAAGGTGGAGGGTGGCACGGAATCAGGCACAGGAACAGCAGCAGGTTGGGACTTTTTGGCCTTTAGGAAGCACAAAAAAGGTGGAAGGTGGCACAAATCAGGCACAAGAAAAGCAACAGGCTGGGATTTTCCTGCCTGTGGCCGAGCAGCTGTTGAATTTTCACAGCACTATTCATTCCAGGGACGGATTTTAACCTTGGCCTGGAGAGCGAGGCGTGCATCCTCTCAGGCTGAGCAGCCATCCCTGCTGCAGGGGCTCTCTGGAAGATGTTGAACACCTTTCCCCAGGCCTGGGCTCGCTGTTTAATTGCCCTGTGAGAGCTGGTGCATATGTTGTGTGCTTGCTGTGCTGCGTGAGGCTGGCAGAACTGACCTGTTTTCTATAAACTCCTTTTCCAGAGCGCTCCTTCAGAGCCCTCCTGGCTGTGCTGTGTGTACAAGAGACACTTGACAGCTGCTTGCAGGAGGAGAGGCTGAATTTTGGGATAAGGCTTTTATCTGACACGCCACTGCTGCCAGCTCCTGGCTCCGTGCCCTTTGAACGCTGCATTTACCTCAGAAGCCTTTTTGTCCCCGTGGAAGCACCTCTTAATTAAATTTAAGTCACAGCACAGTGACCTCACAGGCTGTTTAGCTGTGTCTGTGTAGGCACTTTCACCTCTCCTCAGCTCCCCAAAGGGCTTTAATATCTTAAATTTCATTTTATTTCCAACTGTGAGAATCCACCTTGCTGAAAACTTGAGTTTTGCCCCTCCAGGAGCATCAGGGCCAGAACCCAAACTGTGCTGGTGGATGTGAAGGAGCTCAGCAGAAGTTTTGGTCGGGATATAACATTTATAACATCCTGATGCACACGGAAGTTGGATGCTCAACAGCACGAACAGATCATTTTCCAAACTAATGGCCTGCTGCAATCTACTGTGTGATTACAGATGAGGTTTTAGTGGGTTGGGAAGGGAAAAGCAAGCTGGAGAGCTGTAAGATAAATTCATCCATGTAATCACTCACGCTCTAGACAAGAAATCATCTCCAAACTGAGCTCCACAACACATCGGAGTCTATTTTTAAGCCTGACCTGGCATCAAGAGATGCTTTGCTGAGTGAACAAATGCTGCTGGGCTGCCATCAGTGTTGTCTGGAAATTAGTGTAATTAGGGAGAAACAAATAATAAAAAGCCTAAGTGCAGGGAGCAGCTCCTTTATTGTCAGCAGCAGGATGTGTGCTCCCCTCACAGCTCTGCAAGCTGCACTGGCAGGAGGTGATTTGTGCTGCTGCCAGCACCACTCACTTCTGTGGGGATGATTGTAATGGGTGTTTGCAACTGTCCTCCAGAGACACTTCTGTGCAATTATGGGACCAGCCCCGTCAGAGAAAATGAGTCTGTTATGAGCAGTGTAATTATTGCTGCGGTGCCAGATATTAGAAATCCGATTTTAACTTGTCCACTGGATGAGATGCCCACGTTGTGGTGCATGTTCTCCCATTTGTCTCGTGCCCAGCGCACGGCTCCTGAACCTGATGGAGATTTTGTGGCCAAGAGGCCTCTTGTGGCCCTGGTGCTGTGATGAATTTCTGTGTGGGGCCAGAGTGTTTTTAGCCCCACAAAGGTGTATCAGGCTCTGAAGGTGACCAGCAACCTCCCAAAAATGGCTTAAGAATAATTAGCAAGAGGCTGATCAGAAGTGTTTTGAAAAAGCAGAAAGGTTTTAATTAAAGAGAAAATAACAAATTGTACAGCACAAAGGAATAAAACCCCTGCACATGGCAGGGAGGCCCCATGCCCCTGCTCAGACACCCCAAAAAAGCCCTGAGCATCTCTGTGCTCTCTTTTAAGTATTCAACGATCCAGGAGGGGTTTTTGCCTTGCTGCCCAACAGCAAACAGCCACATNATCAGGAGTGAAACTGAAACTCCTTCCTAACATGGGAACACCTGCTGAAGGTGGGGGTGACTGCAACAGTGCTGACCCCTGAGCAGCCCTGGGCACAGGGGAGGCTGTCCCTGCGCTGATTTTTAGTAGAAAAGTTTGGGAGTAAAAGAGGCAGATTTAATTTTCTATATAATTGTGTACTCTGCTGGCAGGCTGCACTTGTAGAATAGAAATAGAGGATAGGTTGGGTGGGAAGGACCTTAAAAATCATCTTGTTCCAAGTGCAGGGACACCTTCACTATCCCAGGTTGCTCCAAGACCCTGTCCAGCCTGGCCTGGGGCACTTTCAGGAGCAGCCACAGCTTCTCTGGGCACCCTGTGCCTCACCACCCTCCCAGAGAGGAATTTCTTCCTAATATCTATCCTAAATTTCCTTTCTTTCCCTTCTTTTCCAGGAGGACTGGTGCTTATTCTCCACCAGCTCCCGGGGTTCAGAAGATGATGGTGTCACCAAACAGCCTCCCTACGCCTGAATTTCCACACCTGCACAACAGAATTCCCAATTTCTGGGAGTTTCACAGGAACTTTGTGTGTCCTTTCTGCAGGCTGGGTGTTCCTCTCGGCAGTGGGGTGTGTCTCCATGTGGGACCTGAGGGATGTGGCAGGGACAGACCCACAGTGACACTCCCAGTGTCCTCTGGATCTGTCCGTAGTGACTGGAGCTGCCTGCTCCTGCCAGATGCACACTTGAACTGATTCTGTTCTGTGTTATTAAATGAGGATCTGCCTTCTGGGAGACTAAATAGGAGAACTCTGAGCGGCTGAACAGAGTTTAAAATGTTTTTCCACACCATTAGTGAAGCTTCTTAATGCATCAAGCCTTGTTCTACCGAGCCTTGGCTGCAGGCATGAGGATACCCTACAGATTTTAGAGTTTTGGTGCAAATGCAGTTTCCTGAAGGCCATGGGTGGGTGCAGGGGATGAAAACCAATGCAGGACCTGAGGAAAACTGCAGCTGGAATTGTGGTTTGTTTTCCACCTGTCTCAGCCACCAGTTACAACAAAGCTGGTTTGGTTTTTTTTTCTGTTTTCTGTGATGCTGTGACCAGACCTAAGAACTGGGTAAGAGAAGGGAGAGAAAAGCCCAGCCTAAAGCCCAGCCTAAAATCTGGGCTAATGCAGCTCTCCTGCAATTGCCTCTGTGCAGGGGCTGAACAACAAAGCCCTTGGACAAGGCTGTGCTGAGGTGAAGGGGTCTTGGTCTCTAACTGAGGATGCTTTGACCTTCTGCCTTGAAGAGGGGTTTGCCATGTGGATTCTTCAAAGCTGGTTTGAACCACAGCCTCTCAAGTTCCATTTCTGTTCAAAGCAGTCTCGCCTTTAAAAATGCTGTATTTCACTTGCTGTGCTGCTAAATTGTCTCGTTTTTTTTTCTGTTTCAGCTGTTTGTTCACCCTGTTTGTGATCAGTCCAAATGCTCTGGTTAGGTGGGGGATGTGCTTCAAGGTTTGAGGAGAAAAAAAATCTTTTTAACCTTTAATTTTCATTGTTCTGAAGAGATTCTGATGTCTGATGTTCTCTACTCCTTGTCCCTCCAGTGCACGTCTTCCTCCAGTGCTGTAAATGCAAACACTAAGACATGTAAAATGAGACTTCTCTTGTTTATTTTATTATGTTAACAGGCAAAAAACAAAGTTACAGTATTTAAATTCAAGTCACAAGCACGAATTTTTAAATGGCATCAGTGTCATCTTGGATGTGCTGAAGTCTGAGGAGAAACTGGATGGAAATAATGCTCAGGAAAATAGAATTAGTGGGCTGAGCTCTGTTTGTCACATGTCCAGATGCTCAAATAAGGGAGGTGTGTAATTCCTAATGAACTTGCTCTGTGTTTAACAGCAGATGATGATGTGCAGTTGTGTTTGATAGACGTGATGAACATTCCTCTGCCACCTGCTAGGGACATGATAAAGGGAAATGAAATGCCTGGTGAAATCCTGGTCATTAAGCACCTGTCAAAACACAGTTTTGGTGTGTTGGAGTTCCTACTGATGCCTTAGGATTTTAGCTTCTATATTTTTCATCCATTTGTAACCCTGCCATTCTTTAGTGTAGAACTCCAAACCCCACACCCAGTGTCAGCTGCTGCTGCCCCATTTTGCTCAGACACAACAATTCCTCTCCAGGCCTGGCAGTCAAGGACCCCTCACTGCCTCAGGCCTGAGAGATGGAAACAAAAGTGAGCTGGGGGCAGCAAACTTGGGGTGAATGACTTCATGACCTGGAGCTGTCATTGGGAGATGAACCCCAATGTGCAAATGGCCCAAAGTGATCAAAGTGTGAACCCCGTGCCCATTGTCCATTTTGGGTGCAGCCCCTGGGGGCTTTGTCTGCCCTGAATGCACCTGAAGGCCCTTCCATAAACAGAACTGCTTTTTATTCTCTGAATTCTGTCTGGCCTCTGTTTTCAGGCAGCCCTAAAAAGGCATCACTCTGCTCCTCACCCCTCGCTCCTTTTCAAAACACTGCCAACATCCAGGCTTGTGCAACAGAACATTCACTTTTATAGAAAATAAATTATCCTGGCTGTGTATTGTAATTCCCTGGGCAGGAATCACTCCCTGGATGCTCTGCACACCCCATGGGGAAGCTGGGCACCAATCCTTCTGCCAGCCCCTCAAAGAGCTTGCTGAGGAAACAGGAGCTTGAAGCTCTTTCTCCTCTCAGTCAAGGAATTCCCCCGTGCATCAACACCGTGTCCCTCTCCCAAAGGGGATTTTGTTGGTTGTTTTTTTTTCCAATCCTGCCATGGAAAAGCTTTATCATGCTGGGTTTTTTACTTATACAGCATAATTGCGTGGCTGTTCAATTTTAGCTGCAGTGCTGATATTAAAGAAATAATTTGTAAAAGTGTTGTGCTTCCATTTTCTGTTTCCCAAAATGCACAAGGTTGTCCCCAGCAGGCAGCTGGAGGGGCAGGATGGATGCTGTGATCCAGTTTTATTGGCAAAGAGGGTGGTTTATTCTACTAAAAATACAGCAAGTATTTAATATCTATTTATAATATATGTACAAAATACGGAAGGTATTTAATTTATATTTATAAATATGGAAGGATAAAGGGAAGGTGGAGAACAGGGGGAACAGGCTTAAAGCAGGCAGCTCTGTCCTCTCTGGGTTTAATAATTTTGTTTGTCCAACTCTGACTGAAGGCCTTTTTTTACCTGAGCCTGAAAAAGCATTTTCACCAAACTTGGCCTAAAATAATCATTTTTACAGGTGATAAAGTCATGAGGAAATGAATGCAAGTAGACTAAGGACTGACTCACAGTCAGTGTGTGAGTGTGAGAGTCTGGCTGTGAGACCTGTGGAAACAGCCAGAAGCTGTCAAAAGCAAAAAAAATCTTACCAAAAATACTTTATCTTACCTCATATTTATTCCTCTTTAGAAGAGATCATGCCCCTCCCCTGTCAGTCAAGACTGAGGGTGAACCATAAATAAAAAGGCACCTTTTAGGTCCCTTATTTAAAAAATTATTTAGTGCTAATGGAATTTATTTCTGCAGTTTTAATATTAAAATCTCAATGCACTGCCCAATGGGTTCATTCCCAGTGCTGGATTTGGCCTGGATCACATCTGATCCTTCAGAAAATAAAAAAAAAGGAGGAAAACAGCACCTCCTGAGGAGTTTCTGCCCACCCAAATGAACCCAGGGCAGTTTGAGCTGCAGTGGAGAAACTCCCAGAGCCAGAGAAACAGGGAGAGAAAAGGAAGAATTGACCCTGCAGAGCCTGGCCAGGCTCACTCTGGGGTGTTTGTGCTCCTCACCAAGGGAAAGAGCTGTGGAAATGCACAAAGGTGGGAGGAAGGGCTCTGCCAAAGCCTCAGCAGCTCAGGTGGCATCTCCAAGGACAGGACCAACACTGAAGACACAGATTTGCTCTTTTTTCCTTGTCGTGCAATAGATTTTACAGGCAACAGAGTGAAAGTTCCAGAAAATGCAGCCCTAAGCCTGATTTCCAGTGTTCTGAAGCCTTGGGAGGATTCCCTGCAGCCACAGCTGGGGGAGTTACAAAACACTGGGGGGAAAAAAAAACAAGAGGAAAACTTCATTTATTTTTCTTGCATCAGCCTCAAGGTCTTGAGTAGAATGAGGGCTGCTGTTATTGTGTCTGAATTAATTACTGGAGGCTTGGCTCTTCATTCCATGAAAGCATCACCCTTGTACTGATATTCCAAAGATGCCAGGGCAGGATGGGTGCCCAACAGCCCCATTCCCTCTGCAGAAAATCCAGCAACACCTGGGAGTTCACAGCCTCTGGAGATGGCAAACGGAGCCCAGGGAAATCCCAAATTGCCCACGGGAAATTACACTTCAGAGGAGATAGGCTGGAATATTCCTCTGCTTTAGGCCACTGTGTCATCCCAGGGTATCTCTGCTGGTCACTCCTTGGCCACAAACAGAAGCTGCCTGGATATTTTTACTTTGCCCCCCTGATAAAAAGCAGCACAGAACGAGCAGTAAAACACTCTCAGCTGTCAAATAAAGGATGGGGCCATAACATGGGAATGGGAGTGGGGAGGAACTAAAGGTTCAGGGGATTGATGCCCCAGGAGCTGGGGGGAAGTGGTTTTGTGTGACCCCTTGGTAGTATTTAGGTTGAGCTCGAGGTCTAAGGGGTACCTGGGAGGTTTTTTTTCTTGTGTTCTGGTGGTTTCTTTTGTTCTAAGCTGGTAAGTAATTGCTTTTACCCCTTATTTTTAACCCAGCTCTCTAGTTTTCATTTGATTAATTATGGTGCTGGGAAAATATGTAAATTATAAGATGCTGGCATTATCCTGTGTGGGTTTTAGCTCTCTTTGGGCCCTTAAATGATAGTAGGTAGGTTTACTTTTTAGTTTTCACTCAAATGATCAACCTGCTCCTCAAAACTGAGGTTCCTTGAAATGAAACTATGTTCACTGTTTAATTTTCCATTAAGTGTTCAGGTGTATTTAAATGTTCTTAGGACAAGACAAAATGCTTTCTCTTGGAGTTTATTGTCATTTTCTTAAAGGAAATACAAATATAAAAGTAGAAATTTGGAAGACACCGTCTGACTATTGGGAATTCTGGTTCTTAAGCCAAGTGTTCCATTGTGATGCAAAATGGAAACAGAAAATAAGCTTGGGCTTCCACAAAATGTTGGTGTTTAAGGGTCATATCTTAAATTAATGCCTTCAGATTTTAATGTTTTTAACATCTCTCATAAATATGATGCTGGGGGGAGGCTGGAGGGCTGTTCTGGAGCTGGAACATGTGGTGCTTCAAAACATTTGGGCCTGGGTCTACCACACAATTCATGGATTATGCTGTGGTGTTGATTAGCCCACAGACTGAAAGTGGTTTTTTCTGTCCCAGCCATGAAAAGGAAACAAGCCCTGGTGGCTTCAGAAGGAAATAATCATCTCTGTGGGCAGTTTAAGTCTTTTATTCTAGTTAATGAGGAGCATTTTCTTGGGTGGGTTTGTTGCTCTTTTGTGGGGTTGCAAGTCTCTTTTCCAGCTGCAAGTCTAACCCCAGATTTCCCATCAAATTGAAGGAGTTGCCCTTGTAAAAAGCTGCACCTGAACTTTTATTGACAGAATTAACAGCAGTTACTGCTGGGTGCTGATTAATAAACCTGCTCTGCTAATTAATAACACTTTTATTATGCCTGGGTGAGTGCTGGGAATCCTGGATTGAGTGCTGGGGTTTGGGCTCTGAAGCTCTCTTGCTTTTGGTTGGGCAGAGGTGTTTTTGTCACAGTGGCCTAAGGTGGGGTGGGAAAACATTCCCAGGGATTGGGAAAACATTCCCAGGTGTGGGGAGCTCAGTTTGGTCTTGGTGGAAGAAGGAAAGGCCAGACCTTGGCTGTGCTTTGGTGCAGGGCCCTGCCTGAAGGGCACAGGGGTCTGTGGGAGCTGAACCAGCAAACACGAGGGAACGTGAATGCTCCAAAGTGATAAAATTCTGTTTGTTTTTTTCCTGCAGGTGCAGGGGGGTGGCAGCATGGGCAGCAGCCTCAGCCAGCAGCTGTGCTGTGTGGTGTGTGAGAGGTGCAGGGAGCAGGAGGCAGCAAATGCAGAGCCCAGCGAGACCAAGCCCATCCTGCAGAGCCCCAGGGACACACGGACGTTCTTGGACACACAGCCCCCCACCCCAGCCCTGAAAGTGCCCAAACAGGGCTCCAAGGAGCTGGCCCAGGACCGCCAGCCCTCAGCTGATGCTCTGGAGGAGAATGGAGAGCCCTGCTCTGCTGCAGATCCCGTGGGAAGGGCAGAAGGGTGGGAGGCTGCCTGGAATCCCATGGACTTCTTTGTGGCCCCTGCTGATGAGGAGGTTGAAGGAGAAGTTGAAGACTTAACCCAGCAGGAGACAGTGGGTAAGCCAGAAGAGGAGAGGAGACCTGTTCCTGATGTTCCTGTGGGAGACACAGCTCTGGGAGCTGAGCTGGTGGCAGAGGAGGAGCGGCCTGGCAGGGAGGGAGCCCCGTGTGCTGGGTCAGCCCTCCAGGAGGGAATCCTCAGCCTCACAGAGCTCCCAAGCGAAGCTGAGCCTGGCCAAGGCTGTGAGACAGAACCTCCTGCAGAGCCCAGGGGGATTCTCCTGGGCAGGGAGCTGGTGCTGTGTGCTGTGCAGGTGGCAGGGCAGCCTGAGCCCTGCCTGTGTGCTGAGCCCCTGGAGGGCACAGGCAGGGCTAAAGCTGCTGAGACAAGTCCTCAGCCTGCCCAAAGGGCTGAGCTCACCTGCCTGGTAGAGGCCATGTCTCTCCTGAGCCTGCAGAGCCCCTTGGAGGTCATGGCAAGGGGGGTGGCTGAGCTCTGCCCCACTTCTCCTGTGTCCTGGGAGCCCCTGTGCCCTCAGTGGGGATCTCTGGAGCCACCGAACCAGCTGCTGGAGCTGGTAAAGCAGGGCATGCAGGGCACTGTGCCACCTGCCCAGGGCGTGGGGAGCCTGTGCTGTGCAGGGCTCCCTGAGATCTTGCAGCAGCCCCAGGATGGAGCCCTGTGTGAGCTGGGCCAGGAGGGGAGCAGGGGATGCACCCCAGGAGCTGAGGCAGAGCCAGCAGGGGAGCCTCCAGAAGAACCAGCAACGTTTGTTCCTGTGCCTGTAAAGCAAGAAGCTGAGCTCCCACATGAGCCCCCCTCTCTACCTGAAGGGCTTGGGAGCAGTGGGGAAATAGAGGCTGAAAATGTTGAAGCTTGAGGTGTTTGCTCCTCTGGTGCCTTGGGGTCACCTCTGCCCAGTGCCAAGGATGAGGTGCTGCCCTCAGGACAGGATCAGCCCCAGCTGCTGGACTCAGGATTTCACAGGATGTGTCCTGGACTTCAGAAACTCTTGCCAGACAGATCTGTGAAGGTTTTATGGAGCTTTCAGATGTTCTCCTGAATTATTGTTCAGTCACAGGTCTGCTCCTTGCTTTTCCCAGTAGCTGTTTTTCAGACCATGCCTCGCCGGGAGGGAGCTGATTCACTCCAAGCAGGATTTCACTGAGCTGAGGTTGCTGCATCCCCAGTGAGGTTTGGTGGTGGGAGGTTTCATCTCTTGGTCTGAAGAGTCTGGAAACAGAATAGAAAACTGCTCCTCTAACTGTGTGCAGTCAGAAGTTTGGCCAACAGCCTCTTCTCCTACCTCAGAACAATGAAACATTTGAGCTACCTCCCTGAATAATTCTTTGTACAATTGATGCTTTCTTGTCAATGTTGAACAAAATATTTTCACAGGAAGATGATGAAATCCTAATTCTGCCTTGTTCTTGGTATCTCCTGTAGTAGTGGAAGTGTTTGTGTAACCTGTGCAGTTTATGCAGAAGTTAAAATGTAGTCTTGATCAGAATGCAGAAGTCAGTGTATTGCAGCTGAAATCTACTGACTTTTAATGTTCCTCACTTTGTGCTACCAATAAAATACACTTTTAAAGATCATGGCAAAACCCCAAACTGAGTGTGCTTTAATTGCTGGGAATAAATGAGAACAGAGAATATGGCCAGAACTGTTGAGTGCTTTTTTTTTTTTTACACTTCAGAGGAGAAATAGGGGCTGGCACCTTCTTAAAGGAGCCTTTTGAGCAAGTCTGACTACACAGAGTGCCCAGGTGTGTGTGTGTGGGGAGGGAGAGTGGTGGATTGCAGATTTTTTTAGGCATTACAGAGTGCTGGAGAAAGGGGATGCTGATGGAAAATTGCAAGACAAAATATCCTGCACCTGCCTCATCATTTGTCTTGAGAGCTGAAGGCTGAGGAGGAAGAGCTGAGTGTGACCAGTGATGTTGGGGATGAAATTTAACACTTTGGGAAAAGGATGGGCTTTTAAAACACCTTGCCTTGTGTCCTTTGTCCCTGACAAAGCCTCCCGTGTGTAAGAATTGCAAAACAAATAATCTTCCATCGCTTACTGGGGAAAAGGAGGTGCCTGAAATCCTTTCTGTTCTTCAACTGGCTTCTCTGAGCTAATAAACACCAACTATTGCTCAGGTGGGCTGTGTCTGCAGGAATACCAAACCATGGCCCTGAAAGGTGGGATCTTATTAAATAAATACTCACAAAGCTGACTGAAGGCTCTTCTTTTTGAGCTCAGTTGTTTTCCTTTTTGTTTGCTCTGCCAAAGCTCCCAGCTCCTGCTGCTGCTGTCTAGGAGGGATCTGGGTGTGTCCACTGCTGCTCTTTGTCCCAGCCTTCCCCAAAACCCAAACTCAGGCAGGGAAAAGGCTTGAATAAGAAACCCTGAGGGAAATTACCCTCGATCACATTTGTGACCACGAGCTGGTTCTCTAATTCTGCTGAGGAGGATTCTGAGCAGGAGCTGTGCTACAGAAAATGCTCTTTATCCTCTGAGAGTCCATTGTGGCTCCTTAGTGAGGGGACAGGGGCCAGGCAGCATTTCCAAGGTCAGGTTGGGAAGGCAAAGCTGCAGAGGGGGAAAACCCTTCCTGCTCCTTGAGGAGAAGATTTTTCAGCCCTGTGGTGTCCTCCTGTGTTGGAGCCCTGGGCACTGAGGATTCCAGATTTCTGTGCTGCCAGGCACTGACCCCCAGGCAAACCCTGCACTGACCTGAGGCCCTGGAACANTGGTGTTTGGTTACTGGGTTAAAAGTAAAAAAAATTTAGGTGTCATTTCATAATTGGACAGTTTGTGCTTAAAAGACCTTGGAAAGAGTTAGAGACAGAGCCATTTTTCCCTTTGTTAGCAGAACCCACAGCTTGTGAGACTGCTATAGATAAGAATTAATAAACATCTGAGTCCAAACACAAAATCCATCTCTCGAGCGTTTAATCCAGGCTCTAAGAGAAGAAAAGAGAATCCCCTGCTCCTGTTGTGCTGCCAGCTCTGTGATGGACGGGGGCAGATCATCCCTGGGTTTGATGCCACACCAAACATCCCACCAGGCCCTGCATTTGGAAGGCAGAGACAGTTCTATTAGGAGGAAACAGCTTGAACTCTGCAATAAAAGCCCCAAACACGAAGAGGGATGCCCTGAGGTGCCTGCAGCCTGCTCCTTGTGAGCAATGATGGCACGGCAAGGCTTTGTGATGGTGCTGTAGTGCAGCATTCCCTCATCAGCACAGTCCTGGGCTGACAGCTGAGCCCGGCTCTTTGGAGGAGCTGTGATTATTTCCTTTTATTTGTCAAAAAAAGAAGGGTATGGTTTTTTTTAGAGCAGCCCTTTTAGATATATCAAAGTAGCAGAGATTGGAAAAGGCTTTTGGAAGAAAGCTAAGCCTGGGAAAGGAGGGAGATGTGATTGCTCTGACAGGAGGATTTTCCTCCCTCATTTGTGTGTAACTTTGCCATTTCCTGCAGTGTCTCACGTGCAGGAGATTTTCTGGATTGTTTCAAAGTTGGACTTTCCAAACTAGAATATTTCATATATTTATTTCACATATATCTCTCATGTTTCCACGTTTCACCATGATTCAAGGGCAAGAAATACTTTAAATCTGTATTTTAAATTCTACACTTTAAATTCCACGCTTTAAATCTCAGAAATATTCCAACTCCCTCGTGATGAACTGATGACTGAGCCTCTTCCCATTGCACAGAACACTGAAATAAATCCCTGCAACACCTGCAGGGCTTGGAAATCCACTTGCCAAGCTCCCTGTGCCTGACATTCCCCCACGCAGGAGCAGCTGGGGATGCAATTCCCTTCCAGTTGTTCTGCAAAGCATCCATGGCCCCAAAGCCACCAGAGTTTTCAGCCACTGCCGTGGGACCCTCTGCTGTCATCTGTGTTTGTCACACGGGAAAATCACGGATTAGTTCAGAGAAGTTGCCAAGAGTCAAAGAAATCCTGACCTGCCTCTGAATTTCAGTTCCACTGAGGCCTAAAAAGGAGTATTTAAAAAAAAAAAATTA
>VZUA01094819.1:4500-20278 GCA_013401035.1 Horornis vulcanius
GCCTGACACTGCTGAGCTGAAATTAAATCTCCATTTCAGCAGCACAGGGTTTGCTTTTCCAATGAACTTATGAGAGTTGAACGCAGAGCTTGCCTTGATTTACAAGAGCAACACATTAGACTTTGACAAATACTTAAGCAGTTCAGCTTCCTCCTGCCAGAGGCCATGGATGGGTGGAAATGTTGGGCTGCTCACTGCAATATTTATAGCCACCATGCAGCAGCATCCTGTAGAGACCTGACCCATTTAATTATCTGAAAAAGTTGAAAGAAAAAAAAAGGAAGAAGAACAGGGTTTCTGATGGCTAGAATAACACTGCAGGACAAAGGTAATTTTTACATCTATTAACAGCACTGAATTTGCTACTACTGCTCAGATAGAAACTACCCACCCATCCTGTGGATTGCAACTGCACAAAAGGGTTTCCCAGCTATAATACTTTACCAAAAACTGGCAGAATTTATCCTTCATTTTAACAATTTGGCCTGATTTCCAGCTCACAGAGTTTTCCATGAGCACGGACATTTCCCAGAACTTACTAATGGAAACTATCTACCAGACAAATTCTACCTATGTTCTGGCTACTACTTTGCAACTGCTTTATTAGGAGCATTTGAAACTTGAATTGTATCAATTTTAATTGAACAACTCCATAGTTGGATGAAGTTAAGGGTCACATGCAAACTTCTACTTAGCTACACTAAGCAGTAACTATCACCAGCTACAGGAAGTCTAGAAGCTTTTGCATTGTTGTTGCTTTTACTGGGGTTTGTTTGTTTGTTTTTAGAAATCAACATGGTCTTAACTGTTAAAAGCTCCAGTGGAAATTAAATTTCTGCTCATATTGTTGTGACTTGGAATGAGTTAAACATGTCAGTACTCCTACACTGAGAGCAACAGCACTGCAATTAGGTTTGTTTCCCCACTTTAACCACATCAGTATAGTTACAGCAGTAAAAGTTTTCCTAAGAGTTGTTGAGGTCTTATATCTTGTCATCTGTCATGTTTTGTGAAGGAGATAGAAGGCTATCTTACACATACACACAACAGTTGGATTTTCAAAAAGATAACACAAATTCAAACACCTCTGCCCTTCTCTGAAGCAGCCAAGCAGCAGACTCAGTCTCTAGGACCATTTGCCTGCTAATAATTAAATGCCAAGGATGCCACAGGATCTTGGAAGGAAGGATTTCAAGCTGGGAGTGAACTGATGATTTCTTTTGGTCTAGGACTTCAATCTGGATTTGAACTCCCAAACTACAAACTGCCCTCCCTCATTTGCAGTACCCTAAACCATCTGGGCCTGGTTAGGCATGACAATGGGATCTGTCCATCTGGCCTGAGCCTTCAAAGCAAGGGACTCTTGCAATAAACAGTTATCCCTTTGCTGCACAGCTCTGCAGACCAAGGTCAGGGGACAGATTCAATTCTGGCTATGTTAACAGCTGCAGATGTCCACGTTGCCTCTCAGTAATGGCCCTCAGACTGCTTCCAGCATCTGAAAAGCCTGCCTAGAGGAGTGAGAGCTTTAAGCAGCACCACAGACAGAGCTACAGCATATGGGATCCCAAAGGTGAGACACACACAGAGGAAATTCATACATCTGTATGTTGTAAAGCCCAGGAATAGCCTGAAAGTCATCTTCAAGAAAGCTACCTGGGCAGAAGGAAGGAGACCCCAGACTGAGAGACACCCTGGGGTAGATGGCAAGAGATAGGCTAGTACACAGCAAGTTTCAGTCCTGGTATGCTGGGATCACAGTGTTCAGGGAATGCTGTCCACTTCTTATTATGTTTTCTTCTTGACACTGGCAAAACTAAATATAATGTTAATGAAAACCAGTAATTGCACATTCCCCACTGGGCTGCAAAAAAAAAGGTTAAAAAAAGGTAAAAAAAAAAGGTAAAAAAACAACTGCACTTGTGATGCAGTTCCTGGATCTCTACCACATGTTCTATTTTGCAAAAGGGTCCAAACAATATGGAATAAATAAAATTACAAATGCAGGCAGTGTTGTAAACAGCCAGAATTCCAAACCTCTTTGTTTACTGAGCTGTAGTTCAGGAAACAAAAAAAAAAAAAAAAAAANNNAAACCACCAAAATGCAAAGGTAAGGTTTAATCTGCATGTTTTGCCAAGAAACAACTACACCATGTTTTAAAACAGTAATGAAGCAATTACAGTGGGGATCTACAGAAGGGTAGAATGACCTTCTTGTTTTACACTCAAACAAGTGTAAAATCTGACAAGGTAATTATTTTATAGCTCAAACAGAACACTCACCACCAGCAAATGGTCTGAGTCTCTGCTAGAGAAGGAGCTTTACAGAAATTGGGTTAGGGATGTGCTTGAGCCTGTGGTTTACAGATCTTCTTGATAATTTACAGCTTTCATGTGCATAATTGATTACATTTAAGTAACAGGGATTGTTTGTTTGTTTGTTCCACGTTAGCCAGTGTTTGCTCCTAGAGCTATTTATGCATCCAAGGCAGAACACAAAGTATATTTAAAAAAAAAAAAAAANATTCAGTTAAATGAAAAAAGGAAAGAAAAAAAAAGGCAAACACCTATTTTCCAGATCTAGAGGTTGATCTGCACAGGAGGGCATTTAAAGGTTTTAGTATGTGCATCCCAGGATGAAATGATCAGGATCCCTGACAGAAATCCCAGCAAAGTGCTCCCAAGGCTGCAAGCTCATTATTCTGTTTCTTGGTCTGCCTTCCACACCACAGCAACTCCCACCTCACAGGCTCCCTGCCTAAATGCAGGGACGTGGGTTGCTGCAGTAAGAAGCATGGCTTCTTTATCTCTTAAAGTTTTGCTTTTGATTAGTCTGCATTTATGCAATGTAAAGAAAAAACAAAACAAAACAAAACAAGAAAACCTGAATGCTCACAGTGTTTCATCAAGAAATTACTGGTTGGCTCCTCAAAGACTGGTCCTCAACCAGCAGCCTCCCAAGCAAAAAAACAGGAAGCAAAGAAGTCACAGCTGTGAGAGGTACACTGAGTTTTGCAAGATTTAGAGGGATAAGGGACCAGGTGATACATCAAGGATAAAATAGACCAGCTTTAGGCAACATAACCATTAAATTCTCCATCTTTTCAAATCCATATTGGGTTCTTATTTTAAAATCTGAGGCCACAGAATGCTAATTGTTTAAAACCCTTCATCTCAATGCTACTAGAAGCAGAATATTTAGCCTTTTAGTTATGGTGGCATTTTGTGGATTGACTCAGTCTTGCTGTTGTTGATGAAATGGAAAGAGATGCCTAAACTCTGATCTCCAAATAGAAGACCTTTCTAAATGCATCTTCCAACTCTCCTTGTTAGAAATTAATTGAGAACTGCAAGGCAAGGTCAGAAAGCAGCTTTTTTCAGCCTGCATTAAGAAATGTATTCTGGTGACAACCATGCCAAGAGGCAAATAAATCAAATGGGGGGAAAAAAACCCCAATCGAAACAAAAAACTTGTTCTTTTTGTAGTTCTTACAATATGAGGGGGGCATTCTCACAACTCCTGAATGCTCAAGGATGGTAAGACTAACCATTTTAAGAAAAAAAAAAAATGTTTTACCACAGCATCTGTTTCACCAGAAATACACAGAATCGATTTAAGCAGGTAAAAATGGATTGAAGAATTGCAAATATTAAAAATAAAAATCAAAGAGCACAATCATCATTACCAAGATGTCTGTACTGGGGATTAATTCAGGGAAGATTAAAGAGAAACTGACCACTCTTTTTGACGTGTTAGAATCCTAGACCTAAACAAAAGCACCTGTTTATATAAGCACCAAGCCCTTCTTAATCAATTCATCCAACACTGAATTTAAAGCACACATTTAGCCCACCTGATGTCTTGTAGTGGTTTCAGAATGATGGTAGGAAGCATGGCCAAAGAGTCAATTAGAAAGCGCATCACGCAGTCCATGACATTAATCTTAAAGGCAATGCTTTCTCATGCATTTCCACAGAAATCTGCTGTTAAGTAAACGTAATATGCACTTGCTCAGAAATTGCTTGTTATTGGGGAAAAAAAAAAAAAAGTGCACTAAAAATGCATCATTTAAAAACCAGCTCCCATAAAGTCATGTTAAAAGAGATCTGTGATACCCTGATGGGCATAAAAGAAACCTTTCTCATGCACATCTTAAATTCACACACAATAAAAAAAAAAATGGGGAATCTGCTCCTGTGTTCTTGCTGGGAAAGTCCCTGCACTGAAATAAAGGTGATTATTTTCAGACCTTGGCTCTTCTCCAATACGGGTAAAGTTAACTAGATTTGTTTTAAGTAAATAACTCAATATATCATCCAAACAGCACGTGTCATTGAAGTACCTAAAAGATCCCTTCTCCTTGTGATGCAATTTGGGTGGAGGGGGGGGGTGCTGGTATATTTTGAATATTTCATTAGAGAGCATATCTACACACAGTACTTTCCCTCGAGAGTTTCCCACCAACAGCAGCTCTGTGCTGCTCTACTCCACGTTCAACTTCCTGCGCTGTCGATATCACCATGAAAGCTGAGTCTGCAGACTGTGAGCTGCTAGACAAGCCTGATGATAGCAAAAACAGAGAGGAGATTCTTCAGCAGCACTCAAGAGCCACTGGCATAAACAGCACGAGCTTCCATGAGCGGCCAATTATCACCACCCAAACCCCGGTAGGAACAGAGATTGCTATCAGCCTCTCACGGATTATCCTCCAACACACCCAGTAAAGTTTTTCCTCTTCCCTAAAATTACTGCCTTGCAGAAAGCAGGGTGCTGTTTCCTCTTACAGCTGGGGAGGAAGGGTGGGAAGCTCACGAGCTTTTCAGGGATTGGGATAGCATATCCCAGAAACCTTGAGAGAATATGTGCTGAGTACACGACCCACTGCAACCACCTGCTGCCCTGAGCATGCACACACATCGTGCCATGGCTCTGCTGAGCTTCATTCCTAGAAACACTCGTGTCCACAGCCCCTCCCATAGTGTGTCCTGGAAAGCAGGTACTCTCCCCTCTTGCCCACCCCAGGGACTTCCCTCCAGCTCTCTCCTCAGATGAACAACAAGGCTGATTTCCGTGAAGAAGCTATATGCCTCCTAATGGGGCCGAGGCAAGCTGGGGAGAGAGGATTCTAACAGCCCAGAAGCTGCATTTCACCGTCCTACAAAACTCCTCTCTCTCCCTGTCTCTCCCCCACTTGGACCATTTGAAAGCATCTAGCAAAAAGTCATAAGGAATTGAGCCATGCAGGGCCGTACTCTTCTATCACAAGGCCTTATCAGTTAGATAACCCCAGGATAGGAGAACGGAAGCACAAATCAGGAACGGACTAGAAGAGGAAAACTGTTGACCAAAAAGCTGTATCTAAATCTCGTATAACAAAACCTAATCCCCACAATGAATCCTTTCCCAAATGTATCAGCAGCCCAGCTTTGTCACTATCACAAGGCTGTGAAGCCTAAAACAAAAGCATCTTATCAGAGCAGGAATTAGCTGTGGTCACAGCAACAATGATCTTGTCCTCATTTCTCTAACAAGCTCCCAGTGGAGTTGAAACCAGGCGACCTGAGGGAGGGAGTCTCACTTGACATGCTCTTTTGATTTTTATTTTTAAATCGAAGTTTAAAGCTATTTCACTCATTCAAGCTCAGGGTGCCATTATCATTCATTTCCTTGGATGCAGGACCAGGCTGTCATTGCATAACTGCCAGGAAAAGAAAAAAAAAAAAGCAAAACAAAAGACAAAAACAAAACAAACAAGCAGCAGCAACACTCACAGCCTGCTTCCCTTTCGCACTCCTCCAAGCAAGTCTGCCAGGAATTGTTATTGACCAGGGCACTCTATCAGCCTCTCCCTGTTCTCACCCCAGGACTTATGGTATCCTAAAATATTTAGAGGTCTAATTATTATTTGAATGGGAGAGATTTCTAGCACAGCTGGACATTCTAGGAGCCGGGAGGGGACCTGCCACTCTGGCTACATTTGATTTCCCAGGACCTCAGGAGCTAAAACAACCTCCAATGGCACTCGAAGTTTCCCAACTTACATTCATTAGTGAAAAGCACTCAATACTTTATCACGGGGTCATCCTATATCTCTGAGAGAATAACGGGGATATTAAGAAGCCCACCAGCATCACGAACTTGAGTGTCAAAACCCCCATGAAATCCTTTATTTAAATTGTGTGCAGGCTTCTCCATGGAGATGAGGCTTTCATTTTTTCACGGGTGCTCCGCTCCGGTACGGTGGCGCTGAGGAAGCCCGGGGAGGCACTCCCAGCCCCGCAGGATGGGAGCTCCTCCATGCCAGGATGTTTACATAGTAAGTCAAAAGGCACCGAGTTACCATGTGGGAAACTCCGCTCTCCCTCCAGCCCGAGACAACCACCCTGCAGGGCCAACAGGAGCACACGCGATGCGCTCTCGGCACCGCTATTCCTCAAAGCGCCTCGGGAAGCGGGGATTACCGCGGTCACAGCGGGGCGCGCTCCGCACCGTCCCTTCCCGCAGGTGAGCGGCAGCAGAACCGCGCCGGGGCCGCCCAGCCCGAGCCCAGCGCCAAGGGCACCGCGGCGCTCCCACCCTGCGCGGGGGGCTTACCTTCCGCACCCCGCCGAAGCCGTGCTCCGCCGCTACCCGCTCGGCCTCCGCCGGGCCCCCGCCGTGCAGCTCCACCAAGAAATGGTTGGTGTAGACGGCTCCGCGGGCCGGGGCGCCGAGGAAGTGCAGGAGGAAGAGGAGGAGGAGGAGGAAGGAGCCCCGGAGCAGCGGCGGCCCCGGCGGCATGGCCCCGCGCTGCGCGCCCGCGGAGGCAGCCCGCCGGGCGGGCGGGCGAGCGGGGAAGCGCCCAAAAGATGGGAGGGGAGGAAGGCGGAAAAAAAAAGAAATAAATAAATAAAATTAAAGCCAATGAGAGCGGCAGAGGCTTGGGGAGAGCGGCGCGGAGAGCACCGGCCGGGCGGTGCGGATGTGCGCTCCGCGGCGGCCGAGGGGCATCACCAGCCGGGCGGGGAGCGGGGGGGGAAGGCAGCGCTGCCAATCATGGGGGGGGAGGATCGCCCCGGCCCCCCTCCCTCACAGCCCGCGGCTCCCGGAACGCTCCGCACGCCTCCCCAGCACCCCACCCACGCCTGGCTCCCACCTTCCACAGCCCTGCCCCTACAAAGCCGCGCCCCCCGATCGCCCCCACGCTCCTGCTCCTCAGAGCTCCGGCCGAGCAGTGCCCGAGCCCCTCCGGCTGTTCCCCCGCTCTCCGGAGGGGAGGCGGACACCCCGAAGCCGGAGCCTTTACACGGGTGGCTGTAGGGACAGGAGAACCAAAGACTTTGTCAAGACCCTCCCTGCCGGGGCCGGCGCCCCAGCTTCTGTCTTCGACCCAGCGAATACAAAATATCTGGAGTTCCCCCCAGATCTCCCGTTCTGCACCAGCTGCTCACAGGGCCATCAGCACCCTGTCCTTTATCCCTCGTGTTACAAAAGCGAAGGGACAGGGAGCTGGCCAAGCTGTGATAGGGAAAACCTCAGGCCCAGGGCTCCTCACTCGGCACTGACTCCCAGTCCATACTGCCGGGATGCTCAGGAGCACACAGGTGTCCAGGAGCAATCCCCCAACAGTTTTCAGGGAATGACTGGCAGGAAAGTACCTGGGCCTTCCCTGTGCTGAGACAGCCAAGGATTGGAGTGTTCCGTGCGTTCCCTTGGGATTGCAGAGGTAGCAGCACCTAAAAAAAAAAAAAATGGGAGCTCGGTTCTGCAAGTAATCTGCCATCTGCAAAACTACAATTGGAAAGGAACAGTGCAGCTTATGCAAGTTTATGGAAAAGTATAGTTTAGCTTTTTCCCACTGATACCTCTGTTAATTTGTCATACCAAAGGTTAATCCTTTGATGGATCCCTGAATGATCCCCTGGGAAAGACTTGGGGCACAGAAAGCACAATCGTCTTTAAAACAAACAAAATTATAGATTTACTGTAATCTGTCTTGCAAATGGTCAAATGGAGTACAGATGTTAAATAAATCAGGGAAAACAAAGGAAAACATCAGAAATCACAAATAAGACTCCTTCCATTATCTTAAAATGCTTCAGAAGATGACAGAGGAGCTGACCACATCATTGTGAATCCAAATGAGCATTGGTTTGTCATGACAAATTATTGATTTCCTTCCTCTGGATAAAAGAAATCCCTATTCAAACAGAAAGGAAATGGCAACTTGAAGCCTAATCCAAAGCCCAGTTACATCAACAGAAGTGTTGTAAATGAATGACTGATGTTGAAAAGAAATCAAACATGAGGGAAAGGTAAAACATGAGAAATGGCCCAGTAGAGAAGGAAAACAGCTTTGCAGTCTCATAAAGAGATTAGTATTAGTGCTGGCAGAATTCAGCTTTTAGATGCTTGTTCTAAGAAGAGACAGCTATTAAAAACAACTTTATATATTATTTCTTTAAACCGAGTTGTTTGTTTTCATCAATAAGTCAGCAACATCTCTCCTTATAAAATCTTCCCAGTATTAAAGCATTTCCAGGTAACTTGGGGCCTGTGAGCTCCTGGATCAGTAAAACCTACTGGTGACTGCTTGACAGCCAATGGACCTGCTATTCTTCATCCACAGCTGTTCCTTGGAATCAGAAACAAAAGGAAAATTAAAGCAAGGGAAAGGAAAAAGTGGAAAACAAATGCAATAAAAGCAATTTTCTCTACTTTAAATTCCTGTACGTAGGTTTTTCTTTCCCCAGAGGTCTTCCCTTGGTTGACACACACCTCTTTTTATTTTGGTGCCAGTCCACAGAACGAGGAGCATCAATAACAAAGGCAGTGGAGCAGCCCTCCTGGCTCCCTCTAACCAGCAAGGCAGGATCTTGCACACATTCAGAAATGATCCCAACACAGGTCTGGGTGAGGGGTGTGACTAAATCATTCTCTGTGCACATTCTGACAGCCCCAAATGCCACCTGTCAGTACTGCCCTGCAAGCTGGTGCCACTGAAGGGACATTGCCAACAGGGGAGCATCCACTGTCCATAGCTTGTGAACCTTACAATGGCAGGCTTGGATGGCTTTGTCTATGTGATGTTTACAAAAAAAATTAAAAAATAAAAAATTTGAAAAGAATTAGTTTAGGAGAGAATGGTTTACCAAGTAAAATCTAAACACCCAGAAAAAACTCCATCAAAAGCAGCAATTTGAAGAAAAATAGTCATTGCATCAATGACTATATAAGTTTAAGACTAGAGAGGCGCCCTGGGATTTCTAACCTAGTACTTTATGTTAACTGTAGGGCTTATTGGCATCAATTCCTGCATCTGGTCTATAGTCCTTCTTACATACAAACACTGAATTAGCAATCAAGACTGATCTATTACAGCCATTGGGGAAATATTCCTATGACTGCTTAGAGTCATTTTCAAAAAGTTATAACTCTCTAAAATGCTGATCAGACTTACATTGACTTCTAGGTTTTGTTCTTCTTATTAATTTTTTTCATGGAACTGCTGAACTGCCATTTTCTCCAGATGAGTTTTGAGATTGTGATGATAAAGACAGAGTTAACACTCCCTTGAATGTCTTCCTGTAAGGCATATTTTCCATCCTTTCAACCATTCCCATAAATCTTTTTACTCCTTGAGTTGCGAACTGTAGATGCATCAGATATTTTTTTCAGCAGAGGTCAGGCCAGTATTAAATGGATGTTACATCACAATTCTGATATTTTTTTCAGCAGAGGTCGGGTCAGTGTTAAATTGATGGTACATCACAATTCTATTCTTACTGGGTACCCATTCTTTCACCAGCTGAGGATTTCATCCAGCCTCCATGCTGCTGAGTCTCCCTGATGTGCAGCAATGCTAATGCTGACTTGCAGATCTCTCATCCTCCCTGAGCCTTCTTCAGACCTGCTGCTCTCTAGGACAGGTTATTGTATCCTGCATGGCCAACAAGCTTTGTACCTAGATATTTATTACTCTTGATCAAAATACACATAATTTACCTGCATGGAGCTTTCCAAACAATACAGATCACTCAGCACTAAAATCTCTTTTATACTTTATGGCTTTCTTCTTTAACCTACTCACTTTATTAGTAATGAGTTTATATTGATGTACTGGATTAGCAAGATCTTACAGAGATAATTTCTTGGCCCCAGTCCTTTGGAACCTCTGCAGAATCAAATGAACTCCAGCAATGATTCCCAGTTTGTAATTATACTTAAGAACCTGGCATTTAATCAATTTTTAGTCTGTGTCATAAAGGCCATTTTGATTTTTGTATCCTACTTATTTGCCAACACATCACACAATTTTAAGGGTCTCCCAGGCACAAGCAGAGTCATAAATAAAATGGATCAAAAAAACCCTAAAATTTTTTTCAATTTCCTCAAGTAGTCCAGCAAAAGAGACTGAGATTCCCCCACAAATTCTGGCTTGTCTAACAGAAGGCAAATAAACAACAATACCAGTTTTACCAGTGAAAACTACAACAGTGCTTAAAAAAAAGATACAAAATTAGTTTCAAAATTCCAGTTCCCAAATGGATTGCTGACTATATTTTTAAACAACCGTTAAATTACTACAATTATTTTTACAACAAGTAATTGGCTTTCACTATGAGGTCAGTGAAGTACCAACTTTAAAGGAGACATTTCTTTCCCTGGGGGCTGCACAGGATGGTGCCATGCCAGGGGACCAGTGTGTCAGAGGAAGTTGCAAGAACTCATGTCCTTGCTGTGGAAGTAAACAGAATCCTAAGCCTGAGATTCACATTGCTTTCATCTTTAATCATTCTTCCTAGCAGATGCATGAGCAGTAGTGTTCTGAAGAGCTGGAAACAGAATATTGCAGTAATTAAATTTCACGTTATGAGAGAACAAAACACATAAACATCCTTTGGCACAACTCTGAGTCTCCCTTAAACCTATCTTCCTGAAGCTGGGAAGTGAGCATATATGCTTTAAGTGGACTCTGGAGCAGGCTCAAAGATAATACCTCCATTTAGAGGAACAGAGGTGGGATTAAAAAGGCTTGAGAAGAAATTCCCAAAGAACGGAATTGGATGCATAGTTTAAAAAGACCACAGTTCAAAGAAAGTAAACCAGTATTATTTGACAATTTTATTTAGGAGTGGGAATAAACAGACCTGTACAAACAAAAGCAAGAACTAGAGAATATAGAAGAATATAAAGCTTATATTGTCTGTGTATCAAGAACACAGGACAACATGCATAATTGAATGCATAGAATGAAAAGAATACAGTGAAATGCTATGAGGAAATGCCATGGAAGTTGAGCTGAAAAAATCCCCTGCTGAGTTGGCTCACTACAGTACAGCATCAAAGTCACTTCAGGATTCTAGCAGCTCTCTGACAGTGTGTCTGTCTGTTAGCATTGCTGTGGATCATCTCATGGCAGTGTATAAAACCAAGTTTTAATTGGCTTGTTTTGATAATGAGCAGCACATCAGGTCTGAGCAAAGCAAAGCAGAAACCACAGTAAATGAGTTCAGAGACAGCACAGCTACGATCCACTGTCTTAAAGAGGATTTTCATAAAACACATCTGGGCCGTTTTAGTACAATGATGAAAAGATGGATTTATGAGTTACCACAGCAAAGCCAAACATGATGGAGCCAAGCAACAGCAGTGTTTCTGTGCAGAGGTGCTAGATTAAAGAGCTTGGGATACATTTATCTTAGATGGCTTCAAGATCATTTTCCCTACCTAAAAATACTTCCCTGACCATTTTCATTGTTTTATACTATCAAAATATTTCATTACTGTTACAAATATATTAACAATGGCAGCATTATTTATCGGCACATGGCTCCTGATCCGTTGCATGTTATATTAAATGTTGTTACTGAAGAGAGAGGGCTACAGTAGGGACTCCTTCTATATCTAAGATATGCGAGCCCAGGAAGGTCNTGAATTTTGAGCCCAAAAAGTGAATTCTGACCAAGGATAAAATATTTTGTGCCATCACCGTGTGAAACTGCATGAATCTTCCAAAGTTAAAAGACATTTGGAAACTGGGAGCCTGTTGCACAGCTTCTAGTTACATGAACTTTAAATTGCAGGCAGAATCTTTCCAATACACTTTAATCTATGTAAGTGTTGTACTGCCAAGTGTCAGAGAGAACATGTACTGATTTAGTGACATGATAATGCAGGTAGTAAAGAGTGTAGTTTTCAGCATCCATTGCCTGCAGGCCAGCAGGGCTGTGCAAAGAGAACAGGAGAAGGAAAGGTGTAATTAACCCCTTCAAGCAGTTTGGGTTTTCTTTGATTTATTACTCCCAGACATAAGGACCAGAGGGGCTGTTAAGCAATATGGTACCTGACAGGGAAGTGAAAATGATTGAGGTAACCAGTGAGCATAATCCCCTACACTTACTTAATGAGGGTACAATCCAAAAATCAACAGAGAGAAATAGCTTACAGGTGAAATGTATGTTTACAAAACAGAAAAATAAAGCCCTTGAAAGAAGGGTTTGAGGTTAGGCCTGTACTGAAAGGCTCAAGAGACTGTGGCATGCACATGTCTGTTTGCTAAGTAGGAATATGATTATCCATGCACAGAAGCTGTTTCCTGGATCCGACTCTTTGCTGCTGCTTAATATCCACGTAGACAAATGTTCAGCTTAGGCAGCTGTGGCAAAGAGGTACTAAAAGTAATAAAAATATGTGGTTCATTTATTTTAAAAGGATATGCTTGCCACTTTTGCCAGACTTGTTTGCTTTTTCTGCTACTTAGTCTTTGCTGAAGACAGTCTGTCTGGAAAAATAATGTCTGTGCAAATGATCTTAGAGAACTAGAATTGCTCAGCAGAGTCAGTTTGGAGCAGATGGTCCCAGTGACATTTTAGAAGATAACAATGAGTGAGAGAAAGCTTCTAAGCCAGACCTGGAAATACTAGCATTTAAAAAAAAAAAAAAAAAAAAGCCANCGGCTCCGGAGGGCAGGAAAAAGCCAGCAGCAGACTTAGGGAAAAGGGTACAAGAAACCCAAGGTAAAAAAAATGTCTGTTTACCATGGGAATGATTGGGTGAAGGAAAATGACTGGATATGTGGAGTTAGGGACAGAGATCACACATCAGAAAAAAAAAATAGATTGAAAGGGGAGTTCAAAACAAAACATCAAAAGATCCAGAAAGTTGATCTTCAAGAAGTCCACCCACACAGGTGATGAAAGTTTCATCAGTTACTGATTAATCTAACTTCGCTTTGGGAAGCTCCCAACTGTGTCTCAAATTAATTACAGAAAGGCTGAGAAATAGAATGCAGTAATTACAGTTTGTTCAACTTTCTGAGCCCTTGTGCAACCCTTCATCTCCTTGACAGAGAGGAATGGGTGGCAACATGCAGGTGTGGCATAAATAATAAATAATAATGAGCTCTTCAACTTTGGTAGAACACTAATAGTGAATATTTGGCTCAAACAACAAAACAAAACAGCCGTCCCCAAAGATGCAATTTATTGCAATCATAACTCACATGTGGTGTTAATGGTTCCACAACAGTTTTTTGGGGTGTTTGATTCCTAATAAAAATATGTCGAAAAATCTTGAGTTTACTGTTCCTTTTCTTAGTCTTTTTATCAATATTAAGCTTTTTTTGTGCTTAATCTGTACTGAAGAAAGTTCCTTTCAATCAAAGCATTTCTGCAAAAAGAGACTGCAGAACGAATCCGTCACNTATGAAACATGATATGTTTATAGATTTTTTTCCATGCATTAAAATCTCAGGCTTTGCTTCCAACCAAAAATAACAACTCAGAAGAAAATCCATAACCTGTTTTTTAGCACTTAAATTTAAAGAAAAAACAGGAGGAATNAGATGTGGCACCATATATCTGGGTAAACATAGGTTTCTTTCAAGTTTTCTTTGAGATTTCAACTTTCTAAAAGGCAAATTAAACTCTTCCACTACTAACTTTGTTCTGCTTGTTGGTAGGAAAATAAACATGTCACGATTTCTTCGTATAAATATCCTTTTGCTGGAATTTACAAAGTTTTTTTATTTTCTATTGTAAATTAAAGCCTTGCAGCCCATAGAAAAGTACAGGCAAATACAAGTAAATGATCTCCACCATCTCTGCTGGGAAGCTTTGATCAACTGTCTCCCAATTCAGCAGCCAAGTACTACTAAAGTGCTTGATTAATGGCTGAGGTGAATTAATCTGTGATCTTCCTAGTACCCATTTCACACATCTGTTGTTCACCTCCCACCCTGGAAAAGACTACAGACCAGCAGCTTTTCCCCTCATGTCAGCAGGAATTAAAAGAAAATCCACAAGATAGCTTAAAGCATCACACCAAAATATGTTTTAAGTTAATAGACTTTTACCCCTGTAGAGATTAATTTCCTTCAGGATCTCTGCATGGCCACCTCACCAGTTTTGTTGTATTTGTGTCATTCCCAGCCTCTGTCCAAAAACCTTTTCCTAGAAACCAGTGGTGTTTTTGCTCTCCTGGTAGGGAGGCACTGAAGCTGGAATGTGGGCACAACCTAAAAACTGTGAAACAAAGCACAGAGGATGCTGCAGACAGAGTACTGGAGATCCTGGCTTGGGAAGGAGGAGAGTCAGTGTGCCATATCCCAGCATGGTCAGATTGAGGTTAGGCTGTCACCACCCACCACCCCAGCCCTCTGTCACCAGCTGTGCCACAAAAAGCCATTTGCTAGAGGTCATCAACGAGAAAGACAAAGGGAGAAATGAAAATTCAGGGTTTTTTTCCCTTCATCTTGCAGTGCAGTGATTACTGCTTGGACAAAAAAAACTTAATTCCACTCAGAGGTTCTGAAGAGCTTGTGCTGTAGACAATAGCAATAAACAACCTTTATATAAGGAAAAATGGAGGATTTTCTAAAAGCCAGGCCATACAAAGCCCACTGAAATTCAGTGGAAGATGGATAACAAAGCTTTGAAATTCTCCTCTGGCAGAAATAATTTTGTCTGATTTTTTAGCATGAAAACAAACATCTATTTCTTTACCTTTGCCTCTGTAGTGCTGTCCTGTTAAGAAGTGTATCCATATTGTCACAATAAGCAGACTCACAGATTTCTAAGTAATTCACCATAAAGCCACTTTGCATTCTGAATTTAAAAAGCAAATTTTCAGTAAGAATAAAAAAAACCAAAAAAAAAAATATGAGCAAGCAAATCACTAGTGAAAAAAAAAATGACTTGGCCCTAAATACCTCTCTGATCATCATTCTGTTCACAAAGAAATGCATTACTGCTACTATTTCTGCTGTGAGATGCCTGTAATGAACACAACAAAAGCATGTGCAGGCTGTGCTCAAAAGCTCATTTCAGAACTACCACAAGAACCTGGTGTTTGGCTACATGTTTATTTCACTTATAGAAAAATAAAGAAGCCTCAAGGAACAGATGAGAATGCAAGTCTTCAATAAAAATCTTAGTATGGGAAAACTCAAATTTGTTTTGCTGTGTGGTTTGGGTGTCATTTTGGTTTTGTTTTTACTTTGCTACCTGACCAGATTTCAAAAAGTGAGAACCTATTTTCCATCACAACAACCACGCTGGCTTCAAGGTGGGGGCCTTTCAAGAGACTTCTCAATAATTTTTAGTTCTTTGTAACTTTTATCTCTCGATGGGAGCAGAGCTGCATCAGTGACTAAAAGGAAATAAAAGGTCTGGTTTTTAAGACAGGTTTGCCTTTGTATGCATATCTTACCCACTATAAATGATAAGACAATGGTCTTGGTGGAGCTATGGATCACTATTTTTTAAAAATGAGAGCGAGCATTTGGCTCTCCAAATG